>VYZU01006742.1:6549-71270 GCA_013401355.1 Ceyx cyanopectus | reverse complement strand
ATAGCTGTTATGCAGTAATCAGTCTGGAAGATCCTCGACAGAGCTACCACCAACTGATAGAGCTATCAGCAAATCACAGAACCGATGACACGGTTCTCCTGCAAAACGTACCACTTTGGTATATGTCACAGGTGTTAAAGCTGAAAGGATAATTCTGGCAAGATTAACTTAAGAACAACACACACTAGCAATTATGGGCCAAAAAAACCCACTTACTGTAGGTTTGCTTATTTGGGGTGCAAAGCATTTAACTTTAACTAGCATGTGCAGTATTGGACAACATATTCACATGCTTATTCAGTCTGGTCTGTCAAGATGAACTGTAACTATATTCAAGTGTCACTGAGCCTCCTGGACACACCCATTTTTATAGAGACCTTGAATGAAGATACTTCATTTTTGGTTCTGTACAAACAGCTATAACCAGCAACAATAGTTTGCTACCAGATTCACTGTTTTTTTGGTGGTTTTTCCTCCTTTACAGATGACTTGCTGTACAGGTTCACAACCCAAGCAAAAGGATCAATTCAAGTTTCTGCTCACCTGATTTCTTTACCCAGAGACCACTTTAAAAAAACCCACCTTAATTTTAAGTACCCATCATTCACATCACACAGGACAAGCTGATAGCGATCTTAATCCTTAAAAGCATGTAATGAATAAAAAGGCAATTCCACTATACTGCATCTTCTCTTAGTGCAGAGATAGTACTAAGCGGTCATTGGTGTTTTTGTGACAGAATCGTTCCTTTTTCTACGTGTTTCAGTATACACTTGTTTTAATTTGAAAAAGCTAAACTCATATCCTTCAGACCGAATTTGAAAGAATTCTCCAATTCCAGAAAACATGTTCTACTTCGACAGTCGATGTAATTCCTACACAAGGTTACTGCTAAGAAAAAAAAACAAAAACAAAACAAATTGTGCTTTACCAAAGTGTAGTACAGTCCATCGCCATGACCAAAACGGTTAAAAAAAAAATAAAATCCCTTGTTCAACAGAGCCACCAACAGCAAGGCGTTATCATGAAATCGGCAGGGGAGAACGGTTCCNGGGGGGGGGGGGAAGGGGGAGAGGAAGGGATAAGAAAGTAGAGCTGGTGCCATCGTGGCAGGCTTCTTCCCCCCTCCCGGCACTCCCCCACGCGGGTCTCCTCCCAGGAGGAACCGTTATCTGCCGCTCCCCACCCGTCAACGGACACCCGCCCCAACAAAGCGTCATGGCGCACGAACCCAGTGGCAGTTTGAATTTTGAATCCGCACCAACGCCCCAGGGCGGGAAATGAACACGGGAGGGATTCGTCCACCACCACTTCCTCCTACGCATACAGGGCCATCCGAGCGGGACCCTCAGTCCCAGCCTGCCAGCGCTGCCGCAATGACCCCCACAGGGCATAGCAAAGGACGCCCTCAACCCTACCCCCACCCTTCTGCAGGCGATCTCGTCCCGCACCAGCCAAGCCACCTGCCTCTCTTACCCCCCCCCCCCCCCCCCCCCCCCCCCCCCCCCCCCCCCCCCCCCCCCCCCCCTCCCCCCCCCCCCCCGACCACTACCACTCCCACCCACCCTTCCTCGCACATCGAACAGCATCCACAAACCCCCATTGCTGCCTCGTACCCAGGGACTCACCATGGTGGCTCGGCCTGGCTGTGGGGCGCGGTAGAAGCTAACAGTTGCACAAAGCACACGAGCAACCTGCCCGCTCAACGGCTCGCCTCACACTGAGCCCTGCCTGGCCGCCAGCAGTGCCTCATAAACCTCCTCACAGCCCGCCTAGATCGCTCCGCGCCGCTCCTTCCCCCTCCCCCTTCCCCCGCCTGGGAACCGAGATGCGAAAGAAGTCCCGGCTCTTCGCGCTCTTGTCGGCAACTCTCCCCCGCCCTCCCGCGATCGTCCCCTTTCTGCCCCTGAGCCCCAAAGCTCCGGCGCAGGTGGGGGCGAGGTGTGGGAAAGAGGGGAGCTGGAGCTACTCTTGTGAAACGGCGAGGTGTTGGGGGGTGCGGGGTGCCGGAGGGGGCAGGCTGAGAAACTATTTTTCTTGGCGAAAGAATATTTTAGACAAAATGTCGAGGAGTGCAGAGACTCCAGAAGGAGGGCGCTGATTGGTGGATTCGTACCTGCAATGCGTCACTTGGACATGCACAGTCTGGGCTAGGAAGCGGTTACCCCCTCCCCCCGTCCGCAGTGCGCGAGGCCCGGCCCGGCCTAGCCTAGCCCAGCCTAGTGTGGAGGGGCGGCCTGGTCAGGCCAGACCCGGCCCGGAGCAGCGCTGACGCCGGCGACCTGCCCTGCTCCCCGCGCAGGCAGCGGGGGGCAGCCCAGGGGGCGGCGGGCGTTTGCAGCAGGGTGTGCCGGGGGGGGCAGCGACCCAGCGCCCCGCTGCGAGCACGCGCGTGAGGAGAGGGAGCGTCGGCGGCGGCCGCTGCAGAAGGCCCGGAGGGCTAGAAGGGAGGGTGGGAGCGGAGCGGGCTGCGGAGCGGGTCCGCCTGGGGAGCGGGTCCAGCGCGGCCTCCTTCCACCGACAAACCGCGTGGGCCGTGGCGGCCTTTTGTCACTCAGCTGCTTTAGGGGCGAGGAGGGAGGCCCGGCTGGACCCCGGACCGCAGGCCTCGGTGCGGCGGCTGCGGCTCAGCTTTGGCTGCGCTCCCTGGTCTCTTGGCGCGTTATCCTGAGACTTCGCCTAAGTGCACCTGAGAAATGTATCCCCGGGATCGCGTTGCCAGACCACAGCCTTATCTCGCTGTGCTCCGGAAAGCCTCACCCACAGTTACTAAATGAGACTCGCTCTGCATCCAGCAGAGTCCAGAAAAATTCCCATCTCTGTCTGCAAGGCAGAGATGCTTCATTGCTGGTAGCATTGTTTAAAAGAACAGATGCCCCTGCTACAAACCACGTATGCCCTGGTCTAGTGCCTGGGAAGGACAGATGGCCAGCAATTCTGAGCCTAAATCTCTAGCCTTGCCAGGGTTTTTGCCTAAAATGCGTTTGAGCAAATTACTCCAGCTTGCAAATATCTTTTCAAAGGCACACACTGTACTTAAAAGCAACAGATAATTCAACAAGTGAAGGCAGGCCTACCTCTCATCACTGAAAACAACAATACTTCTGGGACCATTAATACATTATTAAACTTGGGGCCCTGAGTCATGGTTTTCTGACCTAAGTTTGAATACAAATTACCAGTCATGTTACAATAAAGATTATCTACTAACATGTCTGCTGCAAGAATTACTTAGTCGTCTTTATGCAGTACTTCTATAAATGAATAGTATTTTATATCTGTCTACTCATTACTGTTAATACACATGGCTCTGACTTTAGACACCAAAGAGGTTTCACTCATCTCTGCTCTTAGCAGTCTTTTATTGGTTTATAGGCCGTATAAATAAGATGTGCTTGGGAAGGAACTGACATGAACAAACTCAACAAAAATCCTGTGAATTTCCCTCTGAATATTAATTGAAACTCTCAGGCCTGCTTTCTTTTCAGAGCTAATCTTGGGTTCACTGAATTTAGGAACAAAGGGGGAAGAATCCAGAACAGGGCCTCATTTCTTAAAATAATCTGAGTCCCCTTTATTAAGCCCAGTGCCTCTTGTCCTCTCTCCCTCACTTTGTGATCATAGGGAATACAGGAAACAGCACCATATACTTAAACTTGGCCTTCAACCTTGAAATCTGCAATTACTATTTTCTGATATACTAGCTTTTTAGGCCTCCTTTCTGCTTAAGCGTATTTATAGTCCGTGAACCAACAACAGTAGTTGTATTGTCTTTTCAAATGCTGATAACATGTTTTCAAGTTGTAATAGATACCCAGACAAATAAAATACTTTTCAGAGAAAGCAGTAAATGCCAAGGTTGTTGTTAATGTGCGTCTCCTTGTTCCTCTGTGCCAGGGAACAGGAGCAAACCCCCACCTCTGGCCAGGCCATGCTCTTCACACATAGATGAGGCATCAAGAGGGCTTCAAGCAGTTTTACTCCTCCCCATGCCCCCTCCAGTTCTGCTTTAAGGTTTGCTCTGAAGCTCCCAACTTCACAGGTCCAGAGGCGTGAATCACTGCAGCCAAGTTCTTGACCAAAGCAATTTGTCACCTGCTCTAGATTTGGGATAAAAGTGGCATAGTACTGCACAGGGTGCGTGTATGTCGCACCCTCAGATCTGGAGCAGAGTGCTGGTGTGTCTGTGTGGGGCACAACCATCTCCTGGGGAGATGTTAGCTTGGGTTCTGGCAACAAAACGCCCACATGTGCTTGGTGCTGGGCCTGACTGACCATGCCCTTTCCCTAGCATTTATCCTCTCAGTATCTCAGAGAGGCAAAACCTCTTCATACCCAGCTTCTTCGGTGGGCTACTCAGGTGCCAAGGCTCCAGGCATCAATTGAGGTGAGGTATATAAACATTTCTGTGAAGCAGATCCTGAGAAATTTGATGGAAAAGTATATGGAGGGACTGTACCAAGACAGCATGTTCTGTCCAAGTCCTGTTCCTGGAGTCTGACACTTGCCATTTCAGGAGCACAGAGGCTGTAGGAAACAGAAGGCATAAATAAATAAGGCACAGCATAAATAATAAGCTCTTACTTATGACCTAAGGGTCTGCTGAGGACCATAGACTTGAATGCAAGAATTTCAGGTCCCAGAGAAACTGACCACTGTTTATTTCTGTATATGTCTGTTAAACTGTTGTGCATCTGTAATTTATTAAATTATTTATACTCTTTTTGGTTACATTTGGTTTTCTCTGAAGGCAGAAGAGGTAGTTGTTCAGAGCATCCTCTCTCTGCTACTTGTTTCTTATGCCCCCTGGTTCCTTGATCTTTCCCTTTTCTCTGCACTTATGTGTCTCCTTTTTTCCATCTGCATTTTCCTCCAGCAGCACCCATTTCCTGTGGGTTTCATCACCACCCCCACCCTGCTTCCATCTGTTGAAGAGATCAGCCATTAAGTTAACTTGCAATTATACTACCAGTGAAATTACACCAACACTTACATGGCATTATTAAGCATTAAAGAGAACACTCCAGTTAAATTAACGGGAGGGGGGAATTCACCTCTCTCACAAACAGATTGTCATCAATCTCAGCTAGGTAAACCAGCAACTTCTGAGGTCTGTTGAGGCCAGGGTCCTCTTTCAGTAGCTTAGAGAGGCAGAATTGCTTTCCAGCAGCCTAGCTGATGCTCTGCAGTCTGCATGTGCCATGAGAGGCAGGGAAATAAATCACTGGCCACAGCTGTGGGCTGTGGCTCTGACATCTCTGGCAGAGCAGTAATGGGAACTGACTGTATTTCCTCTGTCCCAGTGGTCCAACGTAGATCTACCAGTTTGGAGTTTTTAATGTGGTAATTTCCCTCTCTGATAAGTAATATAATAGATTTGTCAATGTTTCTGTGATTTTTTTTTTTCCTTTTTTTTTCTTTTTTTCTCCATGCAAAAATACAGTCTTATAAAAGTCCAGTTTCAGGTTTTGGGCAACAAATTAGAAAAGCAAGTTGAGTTACAAGGTTAGATGAGTTGTCTATGTCAGCAATTTTCACAGCTACTCTATGTGGTATATTTAATATTGTTTAAATTTATTCTATCAATTTAATAATACTTTAATGGATTGTGTAGACTTACATACAGAGTGCTGTGCAATGGTATAAAATGGTATAGCTGCCTCCTCAAGTTTTGCTATGTCATCCTATGTGGATTATAGTAATAATATGAACAAATTTATTATAAATTAATTGCAAATTTTAGAAGTGAATTTCTGAGGTAGAAAGAAAGAAGAAAAAAGTTTCCTATTTAAAGCAAGTACTAAAACTTATTATTTAATTAACTGTTACATATAGAAGGAAAATAGCTCATGACTGGTTTTGCATAATGAGTCTAATTTTTTCCAGCTTTCTGATAGAGAACCTGCCAGCCTGAAAATTCCCTTATCCCCAGTTCCAACTTTTATGGAGATAAAACTAGCATGTACATCAACATTTAGCTACCCATATGTACTCTGAAGGTCCATTCAGCCCTCACCAAGGAAAACCTTTGCTATATGCAAAATTTTAAGATGCTAAATGAGACATCCCTTCTGGTGTCCTGGGAGCATCTATTGATCAAACAATCCAGAATGCTGAGAAAGGATGGGGATGGGAGGAATGCTGGGAGGAATTGGGATGAGTGCTCATTCTTGCATCACCTGGATGGAAGCAGCAGTTAGGAAAAAAAAAAAAAGGCTGTTAACTGTGTTGGATGGACTACTCTGCCTCTAATATAAACACAGTTAAGAGAATAGCTTCTCTTTTTCATTGTGTGTTCACAGCCTTGCTCTGTCCTTTGTGCTTGATCCCTGAGGCACTCACACCTGTACTGCATAGTGCCTGTAAATCACTGGGAGGGCATGTCTTCTGCTGTGGAACAGGGCAGGGGATTCCTCCTGCCACTTTGGTTTCTGGAGAGCACTACATGGTCTAAGTTCCAGGTAGAAGGGGCTGCATCAGATGCTTTCAGAAAGCTATGTTGCACAGATGTGTCAGTGCTGAAGATAAAGCAGGCATATCTGAATTAGAACAAAAGCAACTCAGTTATGGATAGCAAGGCAGCTCCAAAAGGGTGGTGCCCAAGACAACCCTGATGGAACCTGCAGTTTTTCTGGACTCCTATGAGGAAAAAATAGCTCTAGATCTTCATCTCACCAGTGTATTCTTCTGGAAGATGAGAAAGCTGCTTAGGCAGAGGCAGGAGGAGATTCCCTTTCTAAACTGTGTTCTTGAAGTATGAGAATAGATGGCCCTCAACACTAATTATGAGCAAGAGCCTGCTTTTTCTGTGTTTCATTTTCTAAAACACCTGAACAGGAGGGAAATAATAAAAAATGTGTTTGCTCTAAGATAACAGAAATTCCACTGTACAGTCCTGTTTTCTAGGGCCTAGAAATAACAACATAATGCTCACAAGAGGTAGCATGAAGTCCATGAAATCACAGAACGTATTCCAGTGCCTTCAAATTCTGCACAAACTTTTTTTTTTTTTTTCATTTGACAAGCTGTAAGAGAAGAATAAAGTATTCAGGAGTCACCTGTACTTTCACACATGGGCCAGAAGCCTTTGACTATGAGAGCTGACATAATTATTGTCACAGCACTTAGAGCTTCACTGTGTGAGTTGCAAGTCATTTGAATTACATGCCACATGTGTCTGAACATGGTAATGAACACCCATCTTGAATAGATACACTCTTTGGTTTGATGAGTGCAACCAAGAAAGTACTTGCAAATGCACAGTGTCTAGGATTTTGCCATTTTCAGTGGGAAACCACTTAGAAATCATGCTTATACTATATCATTGTTATGAGTTGGTTTCAGTTTGCCCAAAGCCAAGCCCACAAAATATGGAGTGAAGAAGGAGGATAATTGAATAAATAACCTTGATTAAATGTATCCAAACAACTGCTTAAACTTCCCCTTGTATGGGGATCTAGGAAGAAAGCGATCAAGGAAGAACTTGGTAATTCTCCATTTTGATGGAAAGAGATGGCTAGAGGAAAAATATGCTTGTCCAGATGTGAAGACAGTTAATTTTGGTGGTTTTCTACATGGGAGGTTTTCATCCTAACATATTTTTTTCTTTATTAGCAAACAATAATAATAAAATAATAACTGACTCCTACTAAAAAATTACCATTGGAGGCAAAGCAGTGCTTATAATAGAGTTATTGCTGCAACCTTAATTAGGGCATAGTGCCAAATGTGATGAAAACAAATCAATGTAACAATGCTTTCCCATTACCTTTTTTCTTTTGGGAGGGGTGGGGGGTAGAAGAATGAAACACCATAAAATATATTTCACACTTCCTATAGTGGCCCATGGCATACAAGACTGATTTACAACACAAGGCAAAAGGATTCTGTTTAAAATCAGTAGACAGACAGGTGCTGGAACTGAAGGTTAAAATATGTTTTAATTTTTTAATGACTGCAAAGGATGAAGCAATTTATCGACTATAAAATTTCAGCTATAGTATAGAATCTGACTAGGCTAAACATAGTATATCTACTTCCCTTTTTCATCAAAATAGAAATTGTTTCATCTCAATTGGAACCGCTCTGGAAATTAGAACCATGTCTTTTAGTCTTGTGCTCCAAGGTCTTGCACATCTAAAGTGGGTTTTTTTGTCCACATACTGGCAGTTGAAGAACCCCACCTCTGTTGGAATCAGTAGGAATTTTACAGGGTTTCTTTCAGCATGTCACATCCTGAGCATCTTATTCACTTTTTCCTGTATCTGTACTCAGGCAGTCCTTCAGAGGAGTTTATCCACATAAGGGCTGACTAAATACCAGGCAAACAGTCCAGAATTTGGCTGTCTTTTATAAATAATGATTCACAGGTTTGATGTAGCTACAGATGAGCCCAAGCCACAGAAGTCGCATCTGGCTCCGAACTGTGTCAAGTCCCATGGCAGAGATTTTTTTTTCCCCGCAACATGTTTTATTTCAGCCAAAGGTTGGCCTGAAAGTTCATGCAGAAAGACAAATTGTGAATCAGAAGCCTGTACCAGTGGCTCTGGGTGAAGTACGTACCAAGATAGCCTGCAGCCACACGCCAGCTTGTCATTGACCTTTATTCTGCATAAATAGTCATGACCTTTGGGCTGCTCAAATTAGTGCTAGCTGCTCGAGCAGTCAAGTATCACAATGCTGTTCTGCTCAGGCTGCATCTCTTTGCCCCTAACCGCTCATGTTGTCTCCTTCACTTGATGATGGAGGTAGGAGGTGGCACGGGGCAGCTTTCTAACATCAGTGGACATCCTCTGCCTTGGAGAAAACCCATCACTGGCTTGGTAAGACTATAGTAAAGCCCCACTGCATCAGTTGGGCAACAACAAAGAAGACTGAGTGGAGAAGCTGACAATATGCTGATTTACACTTTTCTATAGGGCACAATAAACCTTCACCTTTGCTCTTGCTTTATTTATTGTTTCCTTACATTATCTTTCATTATGTTTAAAATAAATCCTAAAAGGTTTAAAATAAAGATAAATTGTTATCAAATGAGTTATTCCTTTGCTAAGCCTCAGAGTGAACTATTTTGCTTAAAAGCTGTAGTAGATCACTATACCACAGATCTCTCTTAAAAAGATAATGTACTTCTTATTCTGTGGACTGTATACTGTATAGGATTTGATGACCCTTATTTTCTCAGCAGACCAGAGCTAGCATGCTCTCTCATGTAACTAAACACTTAGTCCTATTTCAAAATGCATCATCTGTGCCTAAAACCACAGCAGTTTTAGTTATTTTTGGAAAAAGGTATTTGCAGAGTTTTACAAGCACATTTTTTCCAATTGTTTAGAAGAGATCCTTTGGTTACTTAAATGAAAATATTTACTATGCCTGGAGGGGTGGGAGGTTGGCAGAGAAGAAAAAAAAAAAAGACTGGGGTAGTTTTAAGGATATAAGAAAAAAAATAGAAACATTTTCAAGGTTCTCCAAGACAACTACTGCACAGACACTTTTCTAAGAGAGGATACTTCTCTCCAAAGCTCTTCTTCTTTTTTTTCTTTTTTCTTTTTTTCTTTCTGTTTTTCTTCAACTGGGGCTTATTTTACTCTACTTTATCTTTCTCTTTTCCCTTTCTCGTGTTTAAATCATGGGCTAGCAGATACCAAGTGTATTTTTCAACATGATGTACATTGTCTACACGGATGCTTTAAAAACTCAGTTCACTCCTAATACACATTCTGGATACATTTTAAATTGCACCAAGGAAAACTGTCAGGCAAGTAGCGAGATAGCTAGTCACTAATCTCCAAGTTTTTAAAACTACATTTGAGGGAGCCAACCTGCGAAAGAGTGGGAGCTGTGTGCTGTGTGCCTGCTGCCTTGGGCAGACACGTTGGAAGGCAACTGATTCTCCTGCTGCATCAGGTCCTTCAGCTCCACACCAATGTCTAGCCCACAGTGGTGAGGGTGAGTTGCATTTCACCATATGTTTCAGGAATATCTTCTTGCAATAAAGGCTGCAGTGCCACCCATATGGCCCTTGATCAGCTAGCCAAAAAACAAGTGACCTGCCTCTCTCCCAGGAGGATGATTTGGGAAAGGGCCAGGAGCTCTGCGAATGAGTCAGGAGGGTGCAAGACCTCTAGATGTGTTTTTAAGCTATGTGGTTGGAGTGGGTGCAAGAATTAAGGGTTTCTTGCTCTTGCTATTTCTATGAGCAGTTGCACACAGAACAAGACCCTCTGACTCTCAGAAGTCCATTTGCCAAATTACAGCATTTCCATCTTTAGTTATACCTAAGAATGGGCATTTATGTTTCACCAGAGAAGGAACTAAAGGAGGGCTGGTCTAGAGCCTTCTCATCTGCATCCACTGAGACCCTTAGGCACAAGCTGTGTTGCAGCTCTAGAGAGGAAGAAGTATGGGCTACCCACACTGAAACATTGGCAGCACATCACTGTTTACAACTGGAATTCTTTCTTCCTGCTTTTACCCATGACAACTTAGGACAGGAATAGGAAACTTCACATGATTATAAGGTCAATTTTTTCTTTTTTTCATTTGTCCAGTGCCCCCAGAAGTGTACAAAGCTGCTGAAGATTTATGATTGCTTTCAAAAAACTGAGCCTGAACCACAGTTTTTAGCTGGCTCTTTTGTGTTATCTTCTAAAGCACTTCCAACAGCATGCTTATTTGAAACTTTAAAAAACAATTTGGTTTACTTTCATTTGTTCATCATTTCAGCTCTCCCGCCTTAATTGTCTGCATCTGTACCAGGAGCAATTTTAACCTGACGCATCCTTGGGTAAATGAGAAAAATTTTGCAAAGTGTCTTTTAACTTGCGTCTCTCATCTGTAGCTAATATTAAATCTATTGAGATACATGAATAGGTATTTTACTTACAAACTAGTCAAACCAATAGTAATTTCTTCCCCTCAGAGTTTACAGTACTGAGGTATCTCTTCTAAAGGTATAATTTCCTTTTGTGTACCTGGAGATAAAACCAGTCAGCTAGACAATTTCCACGTGTGGAAGAGGGAGGACTGTTCAGCTGTATTTCTTTGCCCCCAACCCAATATATACAACATACATAAATGTGGATGAAAATGCAGAGTGGGAATAAAATAACTCTTTTGCACATCAGTCCTGCTGTGGTGCTCTGTGCATGTGAAGTAGAGTCCTGCTTTGCCTTCTGGTTTGGATAACAGCCCTATAAAATAATTTCTACCAAGAGACCAGAGTTCTGTTTCTGTTCTCATGCAAATGAAATTAGTGGAATTATATAAGCATAAAATCAGGGACAAATGAGAGGAAACCTGTTTGTTCTTTTCTGCTTTTATGGCGTTGGGCTCCTTAAACACAAATAAGGTTATGCTCTTGTAAGAGAGGGAAAGCGTGTCATCAGGCTCCTAGCCACAGCACTTGCAAGCCATGTGATGCATACAGTTAACTGGGTGTCCAAGAGTGGTTTGAAACAAAATAACTCCCCGAACTGGGAAGTCCCTCAGGGTTAAGCAGAAGGAAACACTAAGTGCAGGGGGTCTAGATGAATTTCCATCCCCTCTCCACCTTTTCCACATGCCTATATCAAAACTGTAGGGAAGGTTCTCCTTAACATCCAGGGATTCTTTCCTAAAAATAATTGTGTAGGACCTCTTGTTAGAATAAATTATATGAGTGCTTTCCCTCAAAACCCACCCCAGCACCATTTCAAGCTGTGTACTGTTCTGGTACTGGGCTAAAGCTCTTTATCTGTGGGAATTCTCCTCCCTCCACCATTAGCTGCATATGTAAAACCCTGTATTGTAGTCTCTGGGATCTGGGGGTGGAGAGAGGAATGGAACAAATCTTGTAGCAGAATATATTTAGCTTCCATCTCTTCCAGGATGCTCCTTCACACCTCTCATTTAAGTGTATCCAGCCCTGTTCTGAGCTATGGAAATGCAGCAGAACCAGCAGAGCTTTCTGCTTTGATGAAGGGGCCTAGATTTATACTTTAATAAAGCAGCCACATTGCTGAAAACATAAAAGGGACCCCCCAAGTTATCTGACAAAAAATATTCTAAACACAGCCCATGGGAGAGAAGCTAAGTTAGTTCCTAATAAGATTCAGCTATACTTAAAGTTTTATCGCTGTGCAGGAATCAAAAAATGGGATCAAGATTATTGGCTAAAAGGACAGAAATCACATTTACTAAGCTACCTTTTGTCTGTAATGTTTGGTCTACTGTTTTTCACTTAAGAAGACTATATAACTTATTACTTGTCCTTAAAGAGAGCTACTGTACGTAGGGAGTAACCAGCTCGTGGTTATCTGCAGTGACCAAAATGCTGACATTTGAAATGGACATTATTCATTGCAACTGCTTTGAGTGAGGCCATTTCATATGGAAACAATTAAGCAGAAAGCATATCATAACAAAGGAATGAGAAGAAAGATCAGGAAATACAAGCACGTTAGGTCATTCTCTAAAAATGGATACAGTATTTACTGTTAGTAATTGTAACAAATCTAAGACTTGAGTTACTAGAGGACAGCAGCCATGACTCTGAATTGTAGATTTTCTTATGTAAGCTAAGAGGAAACAGATCAGTTTAATGATGAATGTAAAATTTAGGTCCAGAATAGAGCAAAATGTAACTTATTTCGTATATGTCCAGAATGGAGAGAACCTGAAAATAATGTGTTTAAAAAGTGGTCCCAATGGGAAATTACAGAGAAACAAAAACCAAAGAGGAAATTAAAAAAATATAGTAACCTTAAAAGCAAGGGGAAAATGTAAATGTATGTTGAAGAGCACTCATGGAGATTTGCACATCTTGAGACCAATTTAAATGCAACCAGGAAAAAAAAGGCTGAAGAGTAAAATCAATTTCTGAGGTGTATATTCTTACAGGCAGACGGCTTTTCCCCCCCACTACTGTCAGAGAATGAACGAGGTAATTACTAGAAAGCGTATATCATAATAAAGAATTCTGAAATGGCATTTAATACTTCTGTCTGCTTGAGTAATTAAACAAAAATAATATCAGCACTAATCAATATGGGATACACAAGACACTGTCAGTCATACACAGCTGGGAGTCAGGATGTCCATATCCCTCAGCTCCTAAAATAGTCATCTGTATTTGCAGGAAAGTTTGGAAATAACTTTTAGCAGCTACGAACACTGGGTCTCCTAGTGACATAACTGTCATGCCTCTACCCACACACACAGAATTTCAGTATGTCCCAAAACATGAGTGACTTGAACTTAAACTTGCACTATCAGTCAATAGCAAACGGCTATCTAAGTCCTCTTTCTTGACCACCATCCAGGAGACTAATTTCTATTGCAAATGAAATCAATTTCCGTTTTATAACTGTCCTCACTGTAGCCAGGATTTGGCTAATGTCTTGATGTAAACAGCTAATGGTTCTGACAACAGCTCAGAGATGGCGTAAGTCAAAGCAGAAATATTTAATCCCTTGCGACTGGGTGAACATCCCATTCATCTTTCTGGTTTATCTGGCAGAGGGGATATCGGGTATTGATGCCTTCATTCCTGTTCAGATACCCTGCATTACCTCTTGAATAACAGTAATACCCAAGTGGAAGGCATCTTGCTTCTTCAGGAAGCTGAGAACTGTGCAAATGCCCACTAAAAGTGGACAACATACATCAAGCAGAGAGATGGTCGAGTCCACCTGTGTGGGAACACGTGTCTCGGACACAGCACAGTTGTTGTGCCTGAGTCTGGGGTGCATGAGCTGTGGAAAATTACTGTGTGGTTTGGGCTAAAACAGGTAAACTTTGTGTGAAACACAACTTAGCTAGGAGTTGTTAAGGATAATGCCTTCAGGGGCATAACTATGAAAATGGCGGCGTTTTAGGCAAACCAATCAAGATAAAGATGAGTATGCGTGCACATGAGTTAACCGCCAATCAACTTAATTGTAAAGGCACGTGATCGTGTGCCTGGATTTGTTCTGGAGTATAAGTAAGTTTGTTGCAGCCTAATAAAGTTGGAATTTAGCTTGCATCAAGCTGTCCCCGTCCCTTCCATCTCAGCACACCTGAACTATTGAATGGGGTGAGATAGACCTGGCATAGTGCCTGTGCTCTGATCCTCCATCATCCCGTCCACACTCTTCACCCCCCTCACCTCCACTAACCTCCAACCCACAGTGTTCCACAATGGCGCTTGTCTGCAGCTAGCAGAACTTCAGAAAGCTGTGCTGTCAATGTAGGTATTTACCAGCAGTGCTCTCTCTCTGTCTGCTGCTGCCTTTCTAGAGCATCACTTGGAGTTGGTGAGCACACCTCCCATTGCTCATCCTCAGGCCCCTGGTTTTAATCATTCAGGGCAACTGCTAAGGTTTCTAGCTGGGAATCCATGTGATTTCCAGGTCTTTCCCAGCTTTAGGAAATGCTTTTTGCCTAAGCAGTAGTGCAGTGGGGTATGGCAGGAGGCAGATGGTTGGGAGAAGGGGTAGACCTGCATGGGATGTTACCGTGGATGTATCCATCTACCAGCTGGCCACAGAAAGCAGCGGTTGAGAAATGAGTAATCCTGGGTGCAATGGCACTTTAGAAAGAGCTACATATTTGACATAGTTTCTCCAGAAGATCCCTTTAAATAGTAAAACTTTAGCACATTCATATTCAGAGCTCTTACATTTTTATTTTTAAAGGGAATGTAGGTGTTCAAGAACAGTGGATGTGAGACTGACAGCACTAGACCAGAGTTCTCCATTTGCAGAATAACTGCTGCATTGACTACTATACTGCAAACTCCTGTAAGGAGTTGGAAAGGTCTTCCCATTCCTGTGCTTATTTTGCCTTTTTCCTCACAGCTGAAGCTGCCCCACAGAGAACTGACAGCTAAGGTGGCCCATGCACATTCACACATGTGCGTGTTGTGTTCCGACACTACAACAGACAAAAGATGATCAAGCCTTCCAGCCAGTAATTACTTTCGAGCTTTAGCAACACATTTGGTTTTGCACTCCATTGCGCAGAAGTATCTTTTTGCATGACATCACAAGTTCTCTGACACATCCGCAAGCAATGTTTTGTTGATTTTTTTTTTAATTTGCTGACTTTTTGTCCTTAAAAAAGCCCAGCTTAAGACTCAGATACTTGTACTCAACACTGGAAGTATCAGAGATTCTTACCAGGTTTCCAGTGACTGGGGATAAACCCAAAGCATGCATGCTGATCTCTTAAATAAAGCACCCTGAAGCACATTATTTTCTGTAGCTGGGGTACATTATGCCTCTAAGCATCATTTAATAGGTGATTCTGCAAATGGGAATGATCACGGGCTGGGCTTCTGACCCTTTCTTCCACTCCACCCTGCTCAGAAACACCTTATGAAAAAAAATCATGGCAGAATCCCTCTGAACATTTAAAAAGACTCTTAATTCTTTACCTGTCCCTTGAGCCATCTATTCTCCATATGATAAGGTCAGGAGTGGTGCTAGTACAACATAGAAACTTTCCCTTTCTTGAGGAATGCTCGGTATATTACTAAATTAAGTTCCTGTGTTCTCTTCCAAGACTATAGGCATGGAATTTCCTTCCTTCCAGCTATTTCTCTGAAACTTCCTGTCCTTATATATTAATGTGCTTTTGTTTTTGGTTCAAGTTATTAGGAAGAACTCTTCTTTAGCCTATATTTTATTTCTTTGCTTCCTTTGATTAATTTTCTCTTACTGTCTCTAGTCATGTGCAAAAAAGAGCAAATTTCTTCTCATTTTTGTAATTTCCCCACTCTCTCCCCTCAGCTAACTGAAGTGGTTCTCTTAATGTGCTCTGCTTATATGCTCAGTTCTCAGCTAACTACCTTAAAAGTTGTTTTTCCTTTTCACATTCAGTAGGTAAAAATCAGAGGTGGATCAAAGCATCATGCCAGTTCTAGAGGCTGGAGAAAACACAGCCAGGAGCTGCCTGCCACAGAGTCACTGTGAAAGTGGCAGCTGCCTGACACATTACAGGGGGTTGTGGTGAGGAATCAACAACTAGAAGAGAGTGGTGCCTTGGGCTTGCCTTTTCATAGTCCACCTGGAAGTCTGGTTTCCAAAATTTTCCTGCTTTCATAGTGCTAGGAATTTCTATTATACAGACAGAAATTCTGTTATAAAAGAAATACAAATGCTATTGTGCAAACAGATCAGGCACAAGAATCTGAACTAACTGCAAACCCAAAGACTAGATTTGGGATAATCCAAGGTCTTCTCCTGCAGAGAAACCATGTGCAAAACAGCAACACAGCCTCTTACTGCAAGGTCATCTGAGGTTCATGTGCATTCTGCTGATTTTATGGTGAGTCTTTTGTGATGAGTTTCAGCCCTGCCTTTCTTCTGTTCATTTTTTAAATTATTTTTTTTAAGTACTTTTGCAATAGTCAGTTCTCTGAAGCACCGTTTTCTTTCATTTGAATTGACTGAGAATCTGGGTTAAAGTGACTGACTGATGTGACAACAAAAGAGCAATTGTCATCAGGTCCAAAGGATTTGATATGCTGTTGGTCATAAAATGTACTCAGACAGCACAAGTTCTGTGCCAGATTAATATTTGATGTCATTGGACTTGACTGGCTGTAACCGAAAAAGCTGGGGCCATTGTTGGCAAAATGGCCATCTTCCTTTCAGGGAGAAGTTAGGGCTCATAGAAGCTGACAGCCTGATCTCCCTTTTACCCATAAGCACCAGTCAGTGTGAGCAGTGACAACGCAAGTTTCCCCATATTTATTCATTGATAGGTCAAATTCTCTTTGCAATCCTTAAGTATTGTGCGTACTTTCTATTATAAACAACTTTGCATCTTCCAACAGTTTAGAATTTATCAGTTTGTGGTTCCTCTAACAGTAGCTACTCCCTCTCTTCTCCCTCCTCCCTCCCCAGCCATCCCCATCCCTTCTAGTGCCTGTGGCAGAGGCAACAGGCCACTTTCTCTGGGAGAAACAATGTACCTGTACTGATCTGCTTCAGACTGCTCTGCTCATTCAGAAGCAGCAGGCACTATTTAATCATAG
Organism: Ceyx cyanopectus; assembly: GCA_013401355.1. NCBI lineage: Eukaryota > Metazoa > Chordata > Aves > Coraciiformes > Alcedinidae > Ceyx > Ceyx cyanopectus. The sequence goes on along the minus strand of VYZU01006742.1, from coordinate 54,265 downwards.
GCACAGCCAGCAACAGTGATTCATACAACAGGTAAAGGGAGCTGGAATGGTGCATGTCCAGTTGGTGAAATGGCCTGAAACCAAGCTCTATGAAGAGGACCTCGTGCCAGGACCTACTCCCAGCCTTTCAACAGCAGGACAATTCTGGCTTGATGCCTTGCAGGACTATGCTGTGCACCACAGCTATATAGTAATCCAATATGCTCAGAAATCCTAAACTCTCTCATATAAGGAGTAAACAGTTTTGAGCTTCATCGTCAACACTGTACTAAACGTCCCTATTTTGTTTGCCTGATGATCCTTTGCCTAAATTACCCAAAGTATCTCTAGGCTAATGAGGACCACGTGCCAGTGACACTTCATTTAAAAACAACAAAAAAAGTAAGCTGGTGTTGTGCCACATAGATAATAAAAAAATAAATCAAGTAAAACTTGGCATTGTAAATGGAAATCAATGGACTTTCAAACTGTATTTGTTCTAGCTGTCTAGAGTACTTGATGAGCACCAAGTTGTTTGTCCCTTTCCAAGGAGAAACTGGGTCTGTTCCATTTGTACTGTAATTGCAAGGCTGTTGTGAAATAAGACTCGGACTTTTGCACCTTCAAAACAGTTTATGTATACAAGAAAAGAAAATAATCTTGTAACAACCCACAAGACACAAATCCTAGCCCTCTTCTGCAGAGAGAATGAAGGGAGAGTAGCTATTTTGTTGAATCCATGAAGCAAGTCTCTGCAGGATATGAAATGTCTGGCTCCTGGTCTTATACTGAAAAATTCTATGTCCCTCTTAAAATTCTTTCAGTGTCTATAAACTGCAGGCAGCATAGTATCTCAATAACAATGACTAACAATAAGGCATTGTAGCGGATAGCATATATACAGTTGCCCTGTAATTCCATGTGACACCTGGCTAGCTGTAACTTTTCAGCTCAGGATGCCTGAGAATGTCACAGGGGACAATGTTCCTTCTCATCTGCACTACACTCAGGTCTGCTGCTTTTCTAGAAATCTGATTCTTGATCTTTTTATGTCTTAAGAGAAATACATATGTCCTAAAACTCTGCTCAACTGAAATATTACTATGAAATATTACTATGTGGAAAACAAAAATGTTCCTGTTATGAACTGCCTGTTATTGCCAACTTATCTAAAATGTCTGCTTTTTGTTGTCTATTCTGTAATGTTGATAATTACAATTATTGATACTATACATAGAAACAAATCGTTCTTACACATTCTCATGGACTCTCAGTGTATATAATCACCACACAAAAGCTAAATTTTTGGGGGGATTTTTATCACACTGAATGGCATTGGTCAGAAGCCCTTCAAAGCTCTTTTCCCAGGATTTTCACATGTACAGTCCCAAGAACTGAAGTTTTAATTTCATTTTCTGAAGACTGTGGTCTTTTAAACTCATCGCCTTGAGGATGGGAAGCAAATCAAATGTACCTTGCAAGGCTGAAGAAGGTTGTTTTCAAACTGAAGAATGTACAACTAGACAGGAAGACCGGGAACCAGAATAAGACCTGTCAGCTCTGACAACACGATAAGGTGAAAGCTAAAAAGAGGGGTCAGGTAAAGTATGCACATCTTATTCTTTTAAGTCAAGGTGATACTTGTGGTTAGAACAATGCAGTAAATTATTATTAGGACGAAATACACAGAAACTGGAATTTCTAACTTTTAGCTCTGTGACCTTCCAGCACTCTATCTACAGCAGGAGCTTGTTCCAGCCACCAGGACTGTCCCATCAAAGAGTTGCATCTTCTAAAACTGTTCTCCAAAATTTTTAACCATATAGAGCATGCTAGGCAAAGTAGTTATCAATAAACAGATATCAGCTCTGCCCTTGATATTAAATAGGATAATTTAGATTACTTCAATCAAATAGTTATAAAAAACATTCATTACGAATGTGAATTTACATCCCCTCAATTGTAGAAATGATCAGAATTTATCATTTAAAATTAGCATTAAGTGCGGCTTAAAAATTGAACGGATTGGAGAATAATAGCCTATCCAACTCTTTGCTGCCTTCAACTCTTACATGTATTTATTAACAATGTCTTTAAAATAAGATCTTTTTCTTAAGAGATATATTGACCATTATTATTTTCAGTCTGTATCTGTTACACAGACCCAATCAGTTTGGGGCCAGAGTTATTCTGGGTTTGTTCCACCAGGATGAGAATGCTGATTGGGTTGAGTAATTCCTTATATCAGCACTCTTGATTAACACCAACACATGAACCCCTTTGTCCTGGAACTTTTAAAACAAAGGCCCAACAAGAAGCAAGGAGTGGGTTTTTTTTTCAATTTCAAGTATCTTTTGCTTAAAAGCACTGTGCCCAAAATTCCTCCCTGAGCTCTTGTTTGGGGTGACACCCCTGGGCCTTCCTCGAGATACACATGAGCCTATTTGGCTCTCTGTCCTATTTCTGTCTTCCTTCCACCCTCTGATGAAATTGATGCCTTCAGGTTGATGTCTGTCTTAATGGGTAGATTAGCTCCTAGCCAAATCACCCTGCTTCTTGGTTCAGATTTCTGAAGAGCCTTACAGGGAACCTGCCAAGCTCCAATTGTTTCAGTTATCTGTAAGCAGAAGAATGCTTAAATATTCTGTTCTCACCTGAATGGTTGTCATTCGTCAGGAACATCAGCCCAAACCTACAGAATATACTGAATCCTTTCTGAAACATCCTAAACTCAATTATAGTTGTAAAAGTTGTCCCATGACTAGTGCCATATAGTAGCCAGAGACCTGAGGCTCCAGTGGCACCCAGTCCAGCACCAGGGGCTCCCCACACTTCGTACACCTCACTGTCTTTTCTGGACGCTGCTTTTTAGAACAAGAAGTATTAGGCTGCTAGGGGAACTATTAGGCCATGGGGAAATACCTGTGACTTGACTTCGCTGCTCCTGCTATCATCCTGACCTTGACCAAGTATTATCTGTGATGGCTTTTTTAGATGCATAGCTAGACACTGCAGTGGAAATGCTGTTAAAATAGGAACCTATCTAAGACTCATGGGTTCCATCATGCCTGAATGTTATCTGCCATGAACTTGGGTGCTCCTCTATACTGCTACCCCCTACACCATGCTGACCAGGCTGGAGATAAAGCTTTCAACTGCCCCATGGACTAAAAAGGAAATTATTTTCTTCTTCAGAGGCTACACAGAGGGCAATATGTGCTGGTATGGTAAAGCAAAAGGCATGCTGCAACAACTGGACAAGTTATGTCTCTCAGTACAAAACATTCATAGAGTATATGCTGAAGGAAAGACAGACTATTTCTTGGGGATCATAGTCCTTTTTGTCCTTTTTGGTTCAGTGGTTTCTTATTCCGTTTCTTGTCTGTTGGCAAACTAATTTCCCTTTTACTTCAGAGGAAATGTGCTGAATGGCATATCACAGGCCAGTCACTCAGCTGATGCCAAGGGACATCTGTAAGTTAAGCTAAGCGAGTGATCTTTGGCCCTAACAGAAGCAAAAGTCAACCATATGTTCACAATACGTACACACAGGGCAGCACAAAACCCCAACAATCCTAGGCCACACCACTCCAAAGATTATAAGTAACTAAGCAGAACAAAGGTCTATCCTTAAATGCTAAAGATCAATGTAAGGGGTTTGAAGATCAATGTAAGGGGTTTGGTTGTTTGTTTGTTTGTTTTTTTTTTTATGGCTGATAACAAACTGTGCCCCACTATTAAACTGAGGACTTCTAATAGCTGAAAAAAACCTAACAATCAGTTTTTATGTAGCATGTCTCATAAAAAAAAAAAAAAAAAGAGAAAGTGCTCTACCAAGAAGGTCAATATTGTTATCTGCGTTTATCAGAAAGGAATGCTGAGCAGCAGAGTGGAGGTAAGGTGCCTTACTTAGAGAGGTGTAGGAGTGCAGAAGATTTCCCTAGTCCAAAAGTCAGAATCAATTATAAAAAGGCCAACCTTGCTTTGCTCAGGCCTTTACATACATAGCCCTGTTTATAGAAGGAATGTTTCCTGACTGACTGCCACAAACACCAACTCAGCTCCACTGACTGTACTGAGAGCGCCTGTGGCAGCCAGGACCATGTCTATGTTAGAGGACGGGCAGATGAACAAGTTCCTGCACTGTCAGCTGGAGTATGAAATTACAGCACTTCAGCTGCTTTGCACGAGTGGCCGCTCGCAAACCCGGACGCCACCGTGAAGGCGAATCCGCTCACCCTTCAATGAAGTGATGTAAACCACATTGGCACAGGGGGAAGGAGCTGAGGAAAGGACAGGCCAGGAAGAAAGACAGGCGGGGGGTGGGTTATTGAATCTATTGCTGTTCAGTCAGTGCATCCCTATCACACTTCTGAAACTTCAGTATCCAGATGGGAGGTGGTGCACTGCAGCCACCAGTGCCTAAGGCACACCCAGCACAATGGTGTTTGCAGCTGGAAAGGGTCAGTCCCTTGGTAGAGCAGTCAGAAGGAGTCAGTCTCCTGACCCTGTGGGACTGCCCATCAACCCCAGGGCCCTGCTCCTAACTGCTTCAGAAAGCAAGTAAACGACATGGTAACATTTATTGTTCGATTTAACATGAAACTCACAGAGCAATAAAATACAGTGCAATAAACACTGGGGATTATGAAAGATGAGCTAACCACACACAGACATGGAGAGTGGCAGGTTCCTTTTCTTGGTCTTACCTGACCCTTTTGCCTGTGATCCACTCCTCACAAGAATGGATCAGCCTTCCGAGAGAAGCCTCGGCTGCATGTTCCACTGGCCTGGTCGGCTAACCTTGGTTTCCTACACACTGCTGGGTAGCAGAGTGGACCTCTTGCCATGGAGTTCAGAGTTCTCCACCAGGGAGAGAGGACAGGATTGCTGTCTGTTTCCTTCTACATGTGCAGGACAAAAAACCCAAATATTGGGTTAACTCATTAATCCAAATTGCCTTATGTTCTTACCTCACTCTGCTGGCAAGTTGCACTCACAGCTTTTCAGGAAGACTGAGAAAAAAAAAAAAAGTCCCCCTGGGTGACTTTTCAGGTTCTGTGCCCATTCTTTTACTTGACCAAGCAGCCTCAGCAAGGGAAGCTATAGGCCAAAGTTCACCGCTTCAGTAAGGCTGCTCCATTTGCTTCCTGTTTACTCTGCATGAATCACGAACTGCAGTTTCCACATTTAAATCCCAGCAACGTCCTCTGCAGCTAGCTACCCTGTTGGCTGCATTTCAGATCAATGTGGGAAAAATCTAGGAGCAGCTAGTCTCCTGATAACGATGTATATAGCAGACTGTGCATCTGTATGTTGTTATGGAGATGCCATGGGATACATCTGAGGGTTTTGCTGGTTGGGTTTCTTCTGCATCACACATTTGTACAGAAATTAGGTTTTGACAAAAATATAGTATCCAAAGTTTTCCAGAGAGTAAGTGGAACATATATCTGTGTCAGAGCAGATCAGGTCACCTTATTCATGATTACTTGCATGTGCCTTAATTTTTATTTGCCATCAAATTCCTCCTGATTTCAGATCTGCGTAACATCACAGATCTTACTGCTTGTGTCCATCTTATTTTTTTTTCTAGCAATATTCTCACCAATTTAATAAAAGGTGTTTTCAGTTAAACAGGGATACTTAAAAAAAATCTTTTAAAAGAATTAATCCATTTCTAAATCCCACCTTGTCCAGAAAAGGCAAATCACGTGACCAATGGAAATCAAACAGCGCAGCATATGCCTGCAATCAAACAGGCAAGGGACCTATTGGCTAATTATGTAATCAGAAGTAAACTTGGGAAGTTGCCACCATCTCACAACCTGCAGACTATCTTCAATCTGAGCATTTAGAAAAACATAAATACCATCTTGGCCTTTCTACATAACATCCTTACAGCATAGCCTCTTCTATCAAGATAGTTAAACATTTCACCCAAGCTCTTGTCTGATTGTGCTAGGTGATTTTTTTTTAAATTATACTTAGAAGTGACAGTCAGCTGTTGGTCTCCTTCTGAAGTTATTCAGATTTAAGATGACTCTAGAGAACCTGCTGCATTTTCATACCACTGCTAGTGCAGATCCACTGCCTGAGAAAAGCTCCCTTGTGTCTGTTGACATGAATAATCCCCAACGTTTTTAATATAGGCTGCCTTTGCCAGTTGGCTGACACTTGCGCTATGCCATGAATAAAAGCTATTTGATGACAGTTGAGAAATGGACATGAGACAGTTTCTACTGTATTTCCTCTGCTGTATGGGAGATATTTTCTATTGTTTATCATGTGCAGGAGTGTAAATATGTTAAAGTCAACCTGAATGCTAGTGCCAGGCAATACAGAGAAGCAAAACCCAAAACCTCTTGTAATAGTCTGCTTCTTATTTATGTTCCTCAAATAGTTTAGTGGCCTATAGGAAGTTTAAGTCACTGTTTGTTTAAATAATGTGCATTTTTATGCATTTACATAGAGCAGTCAAAGTGTGCCTTCACATCAACATAGAAAAAAAACCCTCTTATTACCTAGCTAGAGAAAGTTCAGACCTTTCCATTTATCATGCAAGCAATTGGATTAAAAATTAAAGGTTACTTACTGGTGAATGCTGATCTTCAAAAGACCCTTGTATGTTTGTATCTGTGGGGGGTACACTGTATGAGAACCTGGTATGAAGAATATGCACTCCAGGAAAACCACATGGGACAAGAGCTCAGGTTACTCTACATGAGTGTGTGTAGGGGATGTTAGGGCTAGCAAGGAGGAAAAAGACAGGGATTTACAGTAGTGATCATGGAATAAGAGGGAAAATGTTTAGATAATAGCAAATACGAGATGAATTTTGGTGTCAGATGAGTGTAAAGAAGAAGAAGAAGAAGAAAAAAAAGCAAGATTGAACCATCCAAAACCAAGATAAAAAAGAGCAGAAAGGAAGGATGACTGGGGGAGTACAAGCAGGAGGAGGAGTGGGAGGAACAAGATCAAAAGCAAACTAACATTACAGAGGTTCTTGAAGGGGAAGATATAGAAGAGGCTGAGATAGACTTTAAATCAGTGTGATTTGAGGGAAAGGGGCTAATGTGTCACAGCTGTGGGATTTTTAGGAGACTTCTGAGCAACCTGTGGAGAAGTAAGAAACAGAGACTGCTGTTGCATAAATATCTACAGCAGGTATAAGAGTCTTTTGAAGATAGGCAGTAAGGCAAAGGCAAATTTTAAAGACCATTTAATACCTCCTGATGCTTTAGGAAACAAAGCTTGCAAAAAATCCATTAAAGCCCTTTTATTACCATAAAAACTCCAATAAACTCCAAAAAACTCTCTATCAGGAGGAGAGACCATGTGGTATACTCAGCAGGCAAGTGGCCTGTTAAAAAAAAAATAAAAAAAATCTACAAGAACAGGCTGTTATCCTCAAACAGAGCATTCACTTGATTCAAGCTCAGGTTGATCCTCACCCTGGGTTTTGCACTTGCTGATTAGGAATGGTAAGCAGATTTGCAGGTTAGTCAGAGTTTTCTTTCCCATTAAGTCTTTACCAGAGTTTTCTCTGAAAACCTAACCTATCTGAGAGAAGCACTGCCCTCTTCCCATTGTCAGATCAGAGCTGAAGCTGACAAAATGCACCTGCCATAATGACTCACCAGTAACTACCCTTCACCTTCAATATAAAGTTTCAAGCACCTGATATTAGTGTGACACAGGCAGGCTCTACCTTTTCTGCCTATGGGCCTGGAGTTTTGCAGAGCATTGAGCTGTTACAGGGTGCCTCAGACCTTTGTGGTGGTGGTGCTGCTGCCTGGGGCTTCACACCAGGCAGAGAGGAGAGGTGAGATGCTGATGCTTCAAAGCTGTCTCTGGGAAAATAAGGCCTGTGCTCTTCAGCAAAGGGTGGAGACAAGAATCTGCATGAAACCAGCTGAAGCAGCATGAGAAAAAACGGAAGACAGAGATTTACTGCAAAGAAGAGGAAGAAAAAATGGTGTGCGTACGTATACTGTGTCCTGGTGGTTACAAGGCAAGACACAGTGACATAATGATGGCATAATTTCCAGATGATATGTCAAGCAGAAGGTGCTTTGGAAAGCTCTATTAGCCAGATCAGTTTCTGGGATGTGTGACTAACAGCAACAGGCCATAATAATTATTTTGTAAATGTCACTTCAAGCACAGTTTTCTCCTGATTATGCCTAGAGCACATTTCTGGCACAAAGTGCTTCTGTATGGTATATCTTGGTAGTATCTGAAGCTAGCACTCTGCTCTAGGCAAAGGTGTCAAAGACAGTATATAATTTTGCAAGGGAGAATCTCGCAATTAGGCCATCCGCTACCTTCCACACCAGTGACAGCTTGTCCTTGTATTTGCTGATAGAACTGGGGCTGACAATTAAATATCAGCCCTTCCTCCCCACCCTGTCTGCTGTGCCACAGCCTCTTTCATCCACCCACCAGAGATTTCCTCCTTCACCTGGAAAGGAACAAGTTGCTGTGCTCTCCAGCTGTGTACTCACCTGCAACTGGTCTCTGTTTCTCCTTTTGCCCCGGCTTTGGCTCCCTTGAGCCTTAGCTGCTGCTCTAAGTAGGGAGGGCTGATGATGATATTGCAGAAGATGGAGCTGCAGTATGGCATGAAGCTCCTTCCCACATCATGTCAAGCATTTACAGTCAGAAGAGAGCTGCCTCTGCACCTGATGTGCCTGCTTTCATGTAGCTTGAGCCTCCTTGGGACAAATTTCCTATTTGAAAGTAGACTGAGAAAATGTCCAATATGCCACAGTGACTTCAGCCTTCTGCAGACAGGAACAGAGGGGCTTGTAATACTATGTCTCTACAAGTAACTGCACCCTGGCATGTTACACCACCACAGCTGTGGTGGTGTGGAGCTCAGCTCTTCTGGGCACTTTCATACTTCAATCAAACCCAGCTTTTCCCAGAGTCTGAGCAGACCTGAAGCCACATCCCTGCAGTGCACCACAGCCCTCTGGGCAGAGGGTCCACTACCTCCTTCTCCCGTGTTATCCCTGCACAGCACTGGCACCGTAGAATGCTGACCACAGCTGCACTGTGGTTGTACATAGTCTTCCCCTTCCATTCCCAGCTTATGCCCTCACCCTTGCTGCACTCATCAGGCGTCCTCCTGTCCTCTGCCTGTATGCAGAAGACAGCTCTCTTCAGTAGGCTGCTGGCGGGTAATGTGCCTGACTCACAATGGTTTTCTTTCTTTAAAGAAAGGTGGATATCTCTGAAGCTGGTAATTTTTATGTCTCTCAAATTCATAACCCTGTGATTGCTGCGTTATTCAGAATCCGAGTTACGACAGCGCAGTGGCTGGATGCATCGGCATGCTCGGAGGCTGAGCGCCAAGCTGGGAGCAGATAAAAACGCTGCACACGCTTTTACAAGCCACAGAGACCTGGAGCAACTCTGCTCTCCAGATACAACGCTTTGCCTTCTTTCGGCAGCACATCAAACACATTAGCGTGTTTTCAGCAGGAATGAAGACCCAGACGCGAGAAGGCAGACATTGGGCTTAGCTTCACGGTTACTTTGCCTCTTGCAGTTTTGCAGAAAGCTCAGTGTTCCTGCACTTTAATTAGAGTGTGTTTCTTTAAGGGGGCTTGTTCTCTTCGCGTTAATCCGGGCTGAGGTGCCGAGCCCAGCTGCATTTTGCGGTATTTTGCTTACGGTGCTAGATGAATTCACCTGTGGAGCAGCCGCCTTAGCGCAAGGGTCCCCGCATCACCCGAGAGACGGAACGGGGCTTGCTCGCCTCGGTTCGCTGAGCCGCCTTTTCCCTTGCTGGGCTCTCCAGCTTGGGCAGACATTTGAAACGGGAGGTGGTCTGGGTCGATGAAGAAAAGGGTGTTTGTCATGGGGAAGGGAGGACGTGTCCGTGCTGCCAGGCAACCGGCTCCGCAGCGCTAGTGCCAATGGCTGCAAACACCTCTGCAGAGGCAGGTCTAGAGAAGGAGCGGCCAACCCCGGGCTGCTCGCTGCTGAGTGGTCCCCATCACCCCATGGAGCCCGGGGGGGTGCTACAGCTGCTTCCCCAGGGGCCCCCGCGGAGGCGAAGTGGGGAGATGGGGCTCTGCCCCCTCCTCTGCCCGCCTGGGGGTCGGAGCAGCACCGCGGAGGGATCGCAACAGGGCTCTCGGGTGCCCGTTGCCCCGGTACAGACTTTCTGCTGTGCATTGAGCTGCGGTGTCACTGCGGCTCAGCGCGTCTGAGGGACATGCCCTTGCAGCGCGGACCCGAGTGCATGGCTGCCGTTTGTATGGCAATGCTGTGGGGTCTGCAGGGATGTCCACAGAGCCCCCGCCCTCCTTCAGCACACATCCCCAGCTACATGGTGGTCTTCCACCTCTCTGGAGCACGCTCACCAGCCCTGCCTGCTCAACCCTCTCCAGACTGTGGCACAGCCTCACTGCAGGGTTGGCATGACCTAAATGCTTCTTTGCTTGACCAATTTTCACCGCATATTTGCACCCTGAAGAAACAAACCCCTTCTCATCATCGTCTCTGCTTCATTTTCAGCCACCCCTGGCAGGGTAAAGGAAGAGAAGAGGACCCCAGACCAGTCTTGGTACCAACATGGTGAGGAGTTGCTATTTTGGGGGGCTATGCTGTTTTGGCTGATGGACTCCAGAGGCAAAGCCTATAATCTACTTTTAATCTGGGTCATTAATTTCTTTCCCCCAAGCCCTGCTGCAGTCTGCCACATACATCTTGTCAACTAAGGATACAAAAGATTTTACTTGACAGATATGCATACAGATACATATATGCTTGTGAAAAACTCATTCATTAGGATTAGGTGAAATTACTATACAATTTCAAAACAGCAATGCCATCCACTGCAAGACTGCCCTTTGCTTACTTATTTTGATAAACGACTTTTATTTCTTGCAGTCTCTCCAGGAATGTTATTGCAAAGACAATGGGGAGACCTTTGTATTAATAAACATTTCAAGAAATTTTCATGCAGTGAGAGTTAGGGCTCTACAATCTTTTATCTCTTGGGGAAATTTCAGTTTAGATTTTCATTTAGTTTTTATTTTACAGTTCAGGGAAGATACCTGGAATGCCAAGGATCACATCTTGTTCTGTCTCACTTTGTCCTTTGTGCACAGGGTTTGGCTATAAATCCAGTGAGAGCAACATAACATTCAGAGACATGCAGATGATGCACTCTCACCCCTCTGCACAGCTCTGCACACCCTAGAAATACCAGTGTGAGGTGAGTACAGGTGAAGAGAAAGGCAAGCCTAGATAATTTATTGCAGCTCCCCCCAACGGTAGTTACAGATAAACCTTCACAGATGAAAGATGCAGAAGTTTGAAGCTGCGGGGTAGGAATCATATCCCTTCTGGATCCATGTATTTGCAACATGGGGGTCTAGATTCTGGGTGGGGTGAAGAGAGGTGCAGTAGCAAAGTGCAGTTCAGAAACAGTGTTTGCTCCTGAAGGTCTGTCCCATTTTTCCTGAATTTCATCACTTCTGCTTGTGGTGAGGCAGGTAGCATGGCCAATGCAGATGGCCATAGGAGATTCCTCCTCCTGTGCCTGGGGATGCATGTGATCAAACCTCTATGGGACTAAGCAGCCTGGACCGGGAAGCAGACTGTTACAATCCTGCACCATGCTGACTGATGATTCACTCCCAACTAGCTTTTTATTCCATGGGGATCGCAGAAGGGAGGCAGGGACAGATCTGCAGACCCATTTTTCCCCTGTATAAACTTACTTTTTTAGTGAACCTATGACCCTACTTAAGGGGAACATGGAAACCCATGAGAATAAACATAATTAAGGATTATTGTTAGGAGGCATGAAGCAAGGACTGAACTACTGCCTCGAGCTCTCGTCAGTCCTAAAAAGAGGTAAGGGGTGAGCTTGAGGGCTGTCACACAAACTGGGCAAGCTGAGGCGATGAAGAGTGCTACCAGTAGGCCACTGGGCTGGCCTGGAAATAGCTTTATTAGCAGAGAAAAGAAAAATCTGACTTTGACAGCCAGCATGCTGGGTTGTGTATGCGTAATTTGCTGCGATCGTGCTATAAATCAAGATGAGACTGCTAAAATTATGTATGACCTCATTTGATAGATTATCTAATAAGGAATTTTCTAATGCAGTTTATCACTTAAAAAGCCATACGACTGCTAAGGATGAGTACTTTGCTGCAGCACATTTAAACCTAATTGTCAGAGGAGAAAAGCAAGTGGATTTCAGAGGTGAGTTAGAAGAGCATCCTTATGAGGATGATGTCTTCACTAAATCAGTGGTGCAATGCAGCAAGCAGGGTGGAAAGGAGTCTCCTCTTGATAAAGGTACAGAGAGCTGCTAGGCAAAGCTGTGCTGTGTGAGAATACTGTATGGACTCGCCGACCAGGAGAGCCTTCCAAAGTGTAAATAGTTATATCCTAATGGGCATGCTTGATTTATTGTTTGATCTAGTGTTGTCTTTTTATTGTTATGACATTTCAGTTCTGTTTCACTGTCTTTCAAGCAGATCTAAAATCCCTGATCCATGGATAGAAAAGTACCAGCTAACTTGCTATTCTGGTTAATGTGCTTGTCAGAACGAAAAGAGTAATTGTTTTGCTGCTATATGTTACCATAAAATATTTTTGTTCTTCCAGTCCTGTGACTCATTTAAAAAGACTGAACATCACTTCCACGTAACAAACAGAACTGTAGAGCAGCTCAGTTCAATGAAACAAAGCTTGTTTTGCAGGTTTGTTAACCATGTGTTTTCCTCCAGTCACAAATTTATGATTAGTACAAATGCCATTTTCTTTACTGATGATTTTATAAAGCTCATTCTGGGGTCTGAATGCCCATATGCATTCTCTGGTTGTATGATACCATTCACAGCCTCTGAGATAAACATTAAACATTCTCACAACTGTGTGTGTGTTTGGGGGGGAGGTGTAAAGAAGTGATGATTTTGAACTCTATTTTAGGTTTGAGCAAAATGAGGTGGAAACATGAAAGATCTTACAAATGGTCACGCGGAAAAATGTTATCAGAGCCAGGGCTAAAGCTCTGTCTTCCCTGATTCCCACCTTGTTTCCTGACTGCAGAGGAAAACAGGCAAAGGTCCCCCTTCTGCCCCATGTACCTCGAGTACATCCTGCCTCATTTGCAACCCTGCCCAAAATTTGTTATTCTTCAGGGGAAATAACGTCTTATGGCAGAAATGGGAAAACTGGATGCTGCTTTACAGAAAGCAGGCCATGATCATTGACATAAGAATGCAGCAGGTAATTTTGCTTGAGTGCTACTAAGTCAATACTCCAGATGAAACCTTCACATTGACTTAAATATGTAATTAATGATTTAGGATTGTACAGGAGCTACTGGTGCCACAAGAAAAGCAGAGATACCCATAAAGCATTTCAAATCCAGGGAGCTGAGAAAGGATGTTTTGGTAGAGTCATAAATTAGAGTCACGCAGGGGGACTCCCTGTGACATTTACATAGGAGGCCCACCTAAATATTATGCTGCCTTTATTGATAATGTACTTTATTGATAATGTCCCAGCTACTCAGCTGGGACTGTTCCTGAGAGAGTTGGAGTCTGTACTTCCATGTGAACACACAAAACACAGCTGTGTATATAGCTGATTGGAACGACTTATCTACTAAGAGCAAAACACAAATGTCAGCAATATCATCTGCCTCATTAAATGGCCCAGCTCTAAATCGGAGAAGAGTCTTGAGTGGTAAGAGCATACAGAGTTCACCACTATGCCACATCACCATTTGTGGTTTTCTCCAATGACATTGATACAAACTGAGTTATTCACTTTGAAGACTCATTTCTACAACAAGCTGGACTCAGGGCACCTGCTCACTCACCCTAGACTGTTAAATAGCACTCTTAATGGTAATTTTTGATCACAGTTGTCATGGTTTAGACAGAAGTTTCATCACACAGTTTTTACTAGTCATTCCTTGAGCCATCCTGTTTTTTGAACTCTTACTCCTACCATAATAAAATCTATCAATCAGCAACACATCTCAGACACTTACAAATGATTGTGTGATGCAACCTGTAGCAACCAGGCAGAATTTATTCCTCTGCATTTTATCTCCTGACTGTCATCATCAAGAAAAAGTAAAAACAGCTGCTCTAAGCCCACATTATTGTAGTGAGATTCCAAGCGAGGTGATGCTGAATCTCATTCAAAACCAAGGGAGAAACAAGAGAAAGAATAAAGGGCCTAAGCTCGTATCTTTGTAGCTCAATACTTTTGTTATTAATACACATCTCTTCAAAATACATGCTTCTCATTCTTATTGGGCAGTAAACCTTTCCATGTAACTGCATGTACTGTTTTGCCATATGGTTAGTAATGCACCATCAAGATATATATATATATATAATAGTACTGGTAGAATTATTCTTAAAGCATCACTTATGGGCCAAAAATATCCTCTGGAAGAAACAGACTGTGAAAGCACATATTGAGGTTGCTATTTGATACAAAAGGCAAATTCTCCTGCTGTGCAAATCAAAAAGCAGATTGCTTCGAAAACGTAAGGTAAACATTCCTAGGACAGAAGTGAAATGCGTGACAGGAACTACAGTGATCATCTGCAGATCAGCAGTTAAAGATTGCCTGGAGAAGTCCAGAGGATGTGGAAGGAGAGCAAGGCTGCAGCTGAGATCATACCTGAGGACCATGCTACACTCCTTCAAAGGATGGAAATCCATCCCACCACACATTCTCCTAGATCATATGAGCAATCTTCAGCTGAGTCACCATAGAAGAGTAATGTAGAAATTTCCAAGGCTGTAAGTGGCAAAGTTTTACAGACATCCTATTATGTTCGACTTACATAATCTGAGTACTTAGCTGCTCAGATAATATAGTGATAGAGCTTTATGGAATTAAAAAGAAAAAGCTCCTCACAGATAATAATATAGCAAGAATGGAATTATAGGGCTCAAATAAAAAAAATCTGTATCATAAGTTCCATATTCTTTCTGGCTTTACTGGCCATCTCCAAGAAGAACTGCAACAAAGATGACACCTCAACCCCTATAAGCCATTACATCATTTTTGCTCAATTTTGACTTCTCAAAGCATCATTTTGCTCTTGAAAACAGAAGTTTCTGGTGACTTAGAGACACAAAAAGGCAAAGGTTGTGATTCAAACAGTAGTTTTAAGAGGTGTGTTTTCTTATTGTCAATCTGCAAAATGTGTACCACAGTGTGAATTCCTACATCTGTACACACCACTAATATTTTGTAAAAGACGGGCAACACTTGCTCCATGGACTGTACAGATAAACAGAAAAATATTGCACAAGCAGCTGCAGCAAGGGACTGCAACTAATATGGAAGAGTAATGATGCAATCAGGTTCCACCTAGAAATATGTCTTTGATCACAAATTTGGGAGTTTATCTATGTTACGTAAAATACAAAGGAGTTAGATCCTCTGCTGGCCTGAGTTCTATCAAAGCACACAGAATTATGCTGATTTATGAGATGATCACATATTTGAAAAACATATTTCAGCCTAGATGACTGACTCTCAGCAGTCTCTCTAGAGTAAGGGAGTAGAAGGAAAATGCCCTTTTAGAAAATAATACTCGTATGATAAGTAAGAAGTATGTCTGACTCAGTGAGAAATGTACAGGACACATTCTCTATTATAATAGCAATAGCTCATGATCCAGAAACAGGATGAGCATGTATGCACCCAATACAAGGGGGTGCTTACTTTAGAAGTGTTTCCCCTGCACTGTTTCTGGTACATTTGCTTGCTTTTTTTCTGAAACAGCACCTCTCTGGTGGTTCAGATTCTCTGTAGGTTATTCCAGGACTCTTAAAGTACCAATACACTTGTAGGGATGCAGTTTATGTGAAAGGCAGACTATGCAAATAAACATACAATAAATTTTTGCAGTTCCACATTTTTTCCACTCCAAAGATTTTTCTTTCACCACCCAACCCTTTGGTGCGAAATGCATCAACAGCCTAGAAGCTGGTATGTAAACTTCACATGCCAAACACAGGGAACACGAAGGACATCCATAGCTGAACAGTTTACATGATGGGAGAAGACTATTCTCATGTGAAGGTGGAAAACTTGGTTTACCAATAGTTGGGCCATCTGCTATGGAATAATTTGGTCATTGCTGGCATTAGACCAATTACAACTTTACATAGTGCAAATGTTCTTCGAGAAGCATAGACTTCCAGCTTCCAATGCCAAATGCAGGGCTGAAAAGGGCAGGGAATGATAACAAAGGAATTCAAGCTATTACCAGAAAGCAGACCTGACTTCCAACCAAACGTCTGGCATGAAATACTGGCTTACAACAAAATCCACATTTCCTTTGTGAAGTGTCCTATCTAGGGCTAGCCAGAGTTGAGATGTAAAATGCCAAACCATTTTGCTCACTGACAATAGAAATCTGACAGTTTTTTTGTATCTATAGTAAAACATAATAAATAAATTAAAAGTGCTACTTGTGATGTTGTCTTTCCATTATTTTGAAGCTGTTGTTCAGGATATTGTATTACTTTTTATCTTCATTTATTTCCAACTGTTATTGCTTTGCAGCAAAACTCTCGGACTGTGTTATGTACCAATCCTTTCAGCATCTAAGTTTTCACAATGATATCAATACTCAACAATACCAGAACAGATTTAAGATAAACATCCCACTGTCCTCTTTGCTGGGTCCTCCACAACAACTACTGTGCTAGCATAAGAAATGTTGTGTACCCCATAAATAGATGGAAAACAGACAAGGGAGAGCTCTCAGTGAAATGCTGGGAGCTTGCTTGCTGTATACAAACAGAATGGAAGATAAATCAAAGCTGCTCTTTGATCCTGGCAGTCTAGGCCACATTCTGCCTGAGTGTGCGCTGGCAGCCTCCAGTCCCTTCGCTCCCACACTCCTACAGGCATAAGGCATTGCCCAACCTCCCCGTGCTGCAGAGTGGCAGGGTTGGTGCAGGATGAACAGGTGCAGGCCAAGTAGGAATGGAGCCCTTGCTCCATCCCATGGAGCAGCACCACAAACCGTTCAATGAGGAGCAACCAGCTCTGCTGTTCAGTGCTTCCTGTGACCCAGGTGCCTTGACTTCAACACTCATCATGTTCCATCTCTGCTGCTCCCAGAGGACTTGAAGGTGTTCCCTCAGATGCTATAATTTAGCCCTTCCAGGCATCAGTCCTGTTCACCCATGTGAGCACAACAGAGCATTTAAAGCTGAAACAGCCAAAGAATATATTCAAGAATCTATGATAAAAGCTACAATTTTATGCACCATGGAGCATCCATCAAGGAAATGCACAGAGCTAGTGCCACAAAATAATTACATGTGCAGAGACCATTGTAAACACAGCTTTTATGTGCATCAGCACAGCTGGGGACAGTGTTTAAAATATAATTATGTAATGCATTTTATGTAGTCCATGAGCCATTCAGTTCAGCAAAATTGCATGCAGCAGTTCTGCATCTACTGGCCCGAGCAAAGAAGCATTTTTCCAAGAGCATTATTTTTTTCCTGCCATGAAATAGATTTGTCTCCAATGCCTACAGGGGATTTGTGTCTCTGTCATTGGCCACTTTCTCTTCTGCTTTCACCAATGAAGGAGAAAGAAATGGGGAGTTATTTTTGGCCTTGCAGCAGACTTCAGCATCTAAATCAGTTAGTTCTGAAACCACTTGAGGTGGTGTTGGTTCTGTTTTAATGTTTTTAGGGAGAAGGAATTTGTGATGTTTGACTGAGAGTGAAAGGAAACAAAGTGGCTGTTGTTACGTAGGAGGGCAGAGCAAGGTTAAGACAATGCATAAGGAAGCAGGCTCCAACCTTTAGTACTAGATCTGCAGCAAATGATGAGCCGTGGCTAAGGCAACAAGGAGGAGACTATTACTGAACCACATGCAGGCTTCAGGGTAGCAGGAGATCTCTATTAACACGCACAAAGAAAGCAGGCTTAAAGCTACACTTGCTGCTGACATTCTCTGCACCTCCCATTTATTTTACCCTTCTAAAGTTTTTAGTATATGAGCTGCAGAAAACACAGAGGAAGCTTTGCTTTCTTTCTTCTTTAAGCTGCAGTTGCAGCTGAGTTGAGGTGATGTAACAGTAAAATTTCTGAAACAGTGCTTAACAATGCTGCTAAATAACAGCAGCATGTGCAGATATTTACCAGAGACAAACACAGACTTTTATAGATACTACCTAATGGCCAGAAGCTTTCACTGCTTTTCAGACAGTAGTTCATGTGTCTTGACCAGACCCTACAAAGAAAATCACATTTGTCCTTTCAAAATGTTTCTAGGAGATTCAACAGATTGTTTTTTCATTTAAAGAGACCATTAAAGAAATCTGTACCTAGTTTCATAATACTGGATCCACAGGTGGGAGCAGAGAGAGAACTTCAACTATCCAGGAGCTGCTTGGCACACAAACAGGACAATGGGAATTTCTAAATACAAGATCTAATATCTGAAAAGATATTTTCTCTGTTAGAAGCTGGGTCATGTGTAGCACACTTTGAAAAGGAAAGTGGGGACAAAATTCAGGTGCCTGCATTGCTGCTTGCAGGCTAGTGTCATTGATAAATAAGCCCTTTCTCTCTTCCTCACTATGAATATTGTATTTCTTTTTGCTTAGTGTAACAGCATTGATCAGAAGCTGGAAGGTATCACAGCCAGAAGAGTCCATCACTGGCTGTGGCACGACAGACTCTACTGAAGTGGGCATTCTGCGTTTGGATCTCACCTGGATAATCAGCAATGATCAACAGAATAGCAGTTTATCTGTGCACAGGCATCATCCAGCTACATTTTCATAAGGCAATGAAAACAGCACCGTTTGAAAAAATCTCAGAATTGCCATGTACTTGATTCCAGAGCTACTAAGCTATTTAGATGCTACCTTCCCCATGGAAATCTCTGTACATACATTTTGTAGATGAAGCTGTTTGTGCTCCCTGTGATAGAGCCTGCATAGATTATCTAGATAGAGACTTATATACCACATGCCACCTCAGATTGACAGGGAAGTCTAAGGCAGCTATCAGTGCTTTGCCTCCACTGCACAGCCTACTGCATACACGCGTGCTGGTGTGGACACCATATTTTGTGTCACAATTAGATAATGAAGACAGGGCATTAGCACTTCATTTAAATACACACACATTACATTATATATATATTGTATATATATATAATATATACAACATTTTGTATATATACATATAGATTTGTGTGTGTAGACACTGGAAATAATATATATTATTAGGAAAGACTGGTTTTGGGGGTAGTCCAAGCAGTTAAATGGTTTCTGTAATTGAACTTGAGGAAAAGCAAACTGTTCATTTTTTAAATCATTCAACATGTGATTTTAAAATCACTCAGTGAAATTTTTGGAGAGAAATTTTACTAACTCAAACAATTACTGCTTTGCAGCACAAGGTCTATAGTGTAGTCAGTGAAAACGAAACTATTTTCTCCTACCATGCAGACAAATGGGAGGTATAAACAAAGAGCACTTTTAAATTAACTTACTAAGCAAAACTGGTCAGTGGCCGACTAAGAAATACTTCGGAGTGTGGTATTAGGATTGAATGTAGTAGTTTTGTGGTGTTTTTTTGCTTTGTTTCATTTTTTTGGGTAGGTTTGGTTTTTGTTGGGTTTTTTTTGTTTGTTTGACCACACTGTTGAGCAAATAATACCCTCCCCTTTGGTCATATCTGTAGCTTAATTATGCAGGGCACAATACCTTTATAAGCCTTGTTCAGGATGTGTGATACCAACAGATGAAGATAAAATTGTTCTTTTTATGTCTCATCTAATCCAACCCAACAGAAATGGTATCTATAAAATAATTTGGTAAATTTATAGTTTCGGACTCTGAAATGCTATATTTACTATATTTCAAAAGAAACATGTTAAGTAGAGTACTGTCAGCAGATGAGACAGTGGGAAGAAGCAGGAATGGCCAGGCAATGTGACTTCCTCAGGATCAAGTAACAGATTTGCAGAGGAATTCACAGCAGAGCCTTTGACTTATGTTCCAGACATAGCTAACTACTTCTTAGGTCCAATCTGCTTGCAGTATGCCTTTCTGTAGAAATACCACAACACTACCACTATCACAGGAGCATCAGAGCCCATGTTCTTTGAACATTTGTTAAACAGATCTGGTACAAGGTTCTGAATACAGAAGTTACTTGGAAGGGTATGCTCTATCCAAGTGCATTCAGCACAACTTTATGGCTTAAAATGCCAACAGAAAAACTGATTAAGAAAAAGTTTCAAATGAAATCTATTTTATATGACCAGAGGGAATCTTCAAAATACAAAATTAAAAAAAATAATAATTTTAAAAGCATAAGGAATTCTTCAGATTGTGCGTGAGGATATTTCTGAGCAGCCATACAGAACTTAGAGCTCAGTATATTTATTAGCTGAATTACCTGGGTGTAACTAATACCAATTCCTTGAAGCCAATTAATCACTTTTAAAATATGGTACATATGTGAAGCTGTTACCTCTTCCAAAACAGACAACTGCATTTGCACAACAGGGTAATTAATACTGCAGGGTAAACAGTGGGATTTGGTCACAGCTTTGAAGGAGTGTCATAAGGAGAACCATCCACCCTATGCCCTTCAATTTCTTCAATGCTCTTCCCTTAATCCCTCATACTAATGTTATTTATACAGTGTTTATTAAAAGTGGTTTCTAATTTCAGATGCCTCACTTAAGGCACCCAACTGCTAGAGGTCTGCACAGCAAACTCCAGCTGAAATAATGGAAGCAACAGGCAATACATGCCTCACCTCATGTCCTTCCCTACGCTCACAGTAACACATCCCCACTCTTCCAACCACCACTGCTCAGCACACATGGCTATTCAGGCTGCATTTCCTGAAAAAGCTGGGAGTTGGGGAAGCATTGGCTATACAGGGAACCTGTGTGCAAAATATGTTTAAGCAAGAAGATACCAGCAGATGGATTTCATGAAGGGAAAACATTGAGCAAAATGCCATAGCCAGTCCAAATGTTTACAACAAATAAGAAACATCAAATGGAAACCCAACTAGTAACCACGCCTCAGAAGCATGAAGTTGTAGGTGGTAATTGTCTTCACAGGCCAAACTCTCATGTTATTCCCTGCCCATGAAATGGAAAATTGAGACCATGATCATCTTGACTGGCAGAGAGAGCAGGTGGATAGCAGCTTTGAACTACTTGGAAACTACAGAAGAGGCTCAGCCTATGGAACAATAGGTTCTGGTCAGCCTTTTCCATGACAACCCTCTAAAGCACCTGATCATCAGGATATCTCCTATTACTTACTATGCACAACAGTAGTAGTGGTGGTATGCCCTCTTCTCATCAGCAAGGATGACAACAAAAGAGATGTTTTAAGGACAAGGAGAAGGTGATAGCCAACTTCTACCTACAGCATTGTCTAAGAGCACAGTGTTTCTTTACCCCATGGAAAAGGTAGGTAGATGTGGGGAAAGGTCTACAGAAGTTCCTATCCTCCATGATATCCTGAATTTGCAAGAATTAATGACTGTTGCCATAGACCTAGTTTTGAGTATCCACTTCTGTGGCACATGCAGGTGAGAAAATGGTCTGTTAAGATTCAGAGATTAAGGCAAGAATGGACCATTACAATCACTGTGTCTAATCCCCAATGTATCACCACCCTTTTAATTTCAGCTCAGTAACTCCATATAGAATTAAATAGCCATCTAGCTAAGTAAATATATGTCTAAAATGTGTCTTCTAAAAAGTTATTCAGTCTTGTCTTAAGGAAGAGAATATGAACAATCACTCCTTATAGGTTTTTTTTCTTAGTAATATACCATCTTTTCAAAGTATAAGCCAAATTTCTAGTTTGAGCTTTCTGTGCCTCAGGTTCCAGATGGCTAAGACTTTTTTCATCCATCTCCACACATTCTCTTGAGCCATTCAATCATTTTTTTGATGACCAATACAGTCTTATCATGAGAGTGCTTTATACTAAGCAAATAAACTCTTAACCTTCTTCCTGATATAGCTAAATAGGCTCTCCCCTGAAGACCCCAGGCCTCAAATCTGTTTATGGCTTTCTGTGCAATCTTTAGTCAATACCTAGGCAATTATTGTGTCTGTCATTGCATGTCAAAAAAAAAAAAAAAGCTATTGAGACAGAACAAGGACATAGGAGGAGGAAGAGTGTGTGCCATACACATCAAGTCTACAACATTACAGAAGATGTTCAGATCTAGACTTCATCTGGTTCACTTCGTTTCCTTCAAACCTTACTTTTAGATTATCCAGACATATAGGAACAAAAAAATTAGGGAAATCATTATATTTCCATGGGTCAAGAAAAATTTTAGAGCCCCTGCATTAGACATATGCTTGGCCACTGGTTAGGATGGTGTTCAGACAAAGGCCGTAACTACAGAGTAGTGATGAGCACAGCCAGGGCAGAGTGGACCTGCTGGGAGGCAGACCTGCAGGGTTGGCCAGAGGGGAGCGCGCAGCGCACACTGCATCCTGCTGCCAAGTGCGAGCTGTGACGGCTTCCACTCAGCCCTTCTGTAGGTCATCTGGAACAGAGCACTGATATTTGGGCTTTAGGCCGTGGCTATTCAAGGACTGGGTTCATATTTGCTAAGCTGTTAATTACTGTGTAGGACTTAGTTTAATACCAGTGACACAGCAGGAAGAATCCCACAGGCACTACCTTGCCATTCTTCACCAGTACCAAGGGGACTATATACCACTTCTTTCTTCACATCATTATATCTTTAAAAGTGATCAGATCACCAGTTCAAGACGAAGATTCAAGAATGGCATATATTTAAGGAAAGAATTTCCAATTACTATAGTCTGTAAAAGACAGAGATCAGATTCAATTACACTGCACTTTGTAATTTAGTCTGTTGGTGCTCATTCCAGCAGAGGCTTGTTAAAGGCTCTCTTGCTGCAGACCTTCAAAACATGCTTACCTACTGAAAGAGGTTCTCAGTCCAGAGCCTCACCATAAACTGAGCCATCAAAACCCAGGCCTGATGCCAGCCTCCACTCAGAAACTCCACTTAGGGTAAGGGTGGCACATGGCTGGGTTTTCAGCTCAATAAAGGAACCTTGTCAGCTACTGACTGATGTTAGTGTGAACCCACTTTAAAAATCTGAATACACCAGAATAAAATGTGAATACATATGAATAAAATATGAATACACAAATATTCCATTCAGATTCTGACAGGCACACTGACCTATTACTTACATGCTTCCAAATCCAGAACTTGAATGTTCTCATTCAGTTGTTGGGTTTTGTTGTTTTTTGGTTTGGGTTTTTTTTTGAGAATTGAGTCCCCCGGATTGCACATCTTGGTTGCTGTTGCTGTGGCATATCAAATGTCCACAGGTAACAAGAGGCATGTAGTGAAGGTGCTTGCCCTAATGCTTCCTAATGCACATTCAGGCCGGTTGTTAATGGCAATATTTGCAACCAAGGCAGGTTGAAAAATCCAGAGGAGCACAAAGGCAATGAGATTCCTGGGCAGGTGGCCTTTACAAGCCTCTTCTCCTAAGTACAATGTGAAGGTATGATACTATAGAAATAAAGCAGCAGTGCTAAAGCCAGTATTATTGTATCAGTTCATACTAGATCAAAATTTGGTGCTCTGTAAAAAAACATATAGCAATTGTATATGATTGATACAAACCATCAACACAGGTTTAAAAAAAAGCAACAAAACCATGGCTTAGGCAAAGTGAAAAGTGACTTGTTACCTGTTACATCAAAACAGATAAAAAATATACCATTAAGGGTGACAGGAAAAAAACTGCAAAAATGGAAAACATTTACATTCCTAAATTTGTCCCAAAACTGAGTTCAACCCACTCACAGATTTACTCCTTCCCCTCTTTCTTCACATCTACTTTTATGGACCTTGTCAAACATCAGAAAACATGAAACTAAAGCAGAGGAGAAGAACACTAACAGAAATAACAGTACACATCTCTCATTTTAAAGATAAGACTAATTTTTGCAACAAGAAAATTGCCAGAAACAATGAACTGATCCTCTAACAAGGCAGATTAAAATGATCTAAAATTTGTTTAGGAGACTGGATACCAACAGAAGTAATTTCCATTAAATCTTGCCTATTAAAATGGCATAATGTGAAATTAGCACACTCCTGAATGGGCCATTGACCTTACATTGTGGTTATTTAACCTACAATATAATGGTGCAGTGCACCATGAATAAGTATAGTTCAAAGTGGGCAGCTGCCATCGCAGTCAGCCAGATCATCAGTCAGATTCATTTGTGTGTTCAATTTACATTTCTTTTAATTTTGTGCTTCCCTTTCTGCATTTCCTTTTGCAAGCTTGCCTTACAAGATCTTAGTAAGTTTTCATTTTTGTTTTTTCTTGGGTGTAGTGGAAGACAAACACATTTATCTGCTATTGTTTCCTCTAATAATGATCTATATTACAAGCAACAGGGGCTAAAGGGGGTATGTATAACCAGGGTAAATCAGAGCAATTGCAGAGAACCATGGATTCAAACTCGGATTGCATAAATTACTTCAAAGTCATAGAAAGGAACCATAGTAGATAGTCTAAAACCTGGATTTGAACAGATGCCAGTTGACCCTCCTGCCATAAAGAACGATCAGAAAAAGCACCAGGGGAGGATGAGTGGGAGCAAATCCTGAAGGAGCTGCAGATGCAAGAGCCCTGGCTTCCTCAAGTCTGACAAAAAGCACAAAGCAGCTTGCAGAGCTGCTCCCTCTTACCTTTCCAGCCCTCGGGGAGTACAATCAGAGCAGCCCTTGAGCAGCATCCAACAAGACATTTTTGTCCCTCAGTAGTGGAGCTAAGGAGGTTCCAAGGAAGAGGTGAAGTTGTCTTTGGCAGCCGTGAGGAAAATCCCAAGGCAGTTTTTAAGGTGAAATGAGGTGAAAGCTAGGAGATGGGCAAACTTGGAAATGCAGTGGCTGCAGTATGCATTGAAATGGAAGTCACATACAGGTTAAATATGAAGTAAAATGTAACTTCTGAACTATGAATACCACTGGGAAAAGAAGCCAGGCAATTCAGTACAAAGGGAGCTTCAAAGCTGCATGTTTTTAGCTAAACAAACTAAATGTTAACAGGAGACACTGACGTGAAGTTGGCTCTTAAAAGGAAGAACTTTCCCTTCCTCCTCCCAGTAAGGCAGCATGCCAAGCTGAAAGCTGATGATCAAAGGTCAGTCACCGCTCCTGAATCTCACTAGTTATCAGGATCTCCGCTGGAAACAAATGCTTTCACACTACAGTCGAGCACATTTATAAGGGCTGCTGAATGCTACATTTCAATTAATGCAGAGGTAATACTGATGTTGTCCAAACCCAAAGTGTATGTGAGATATTTTGAGTGGCAGTGAGTCAATACTCCATTACTAGTAGCTCAGCAGGCAAAGCACCCGCTGGGAATAGGGATGCAGCTATGTTCTCCCCTCCCAGGAGGGGGCCAGGATAGGGAAGCATCCACTTCTGCTGCTTGCCCTATGATTTTTATTATTTTTTTTTTAAGCTGAGATCTTTGGTCTCCAGGATTATCAGCCAAGCATCACTGATAGAGCCCTACATTTACTGGAATAATGCATTGCAAAACCTGCTTGGTGAAAAACAAAACAACAAACCAAAACCAGTCAGTCTTATGCAGATGAAAAGGCTGCTGATGTGAAATATGGAAGTCAGTTTTTGTCGTGTCCTTCTTGTCAGTCTTAGAGGCCTGCCTACCTAAATTCCCAGAAAGTTAGCATCTCAGCAATTCTGTTGAAAAATACTATTTGTATCACTTACAAGGGATCATGCAACTGCTGTCACAGAGATAATTATTTATACTTAAGGAAGGAAACATGCAGCATTTCACATTTCCTGCATAAGAGACCCTTTGGTTAGTTTGGGTCTTGGCTACAAACTACATTCCAGTTTTTAACCTTGTGGCATTGGGAAGTAGCTTCTGGACTAGATAATTAGGAGGAAACTGAAACAATATTTTAGTATTGGTGTTGGGTCATTTTGAGCAGTGTCCTTGGGCCACTGATGACAGTCTCCCCCACATACCTACCTGGATTTTTCTGCCTCTCTCAGAATGGATCCTGGTATGAACAAGGACTTTCTTCACTGCCTATAAAAGTTATTCAAGGAAAACATTAGAAAAAATACTTAATGATCTGTCTGAATAACATCATACTGGATAACAGAAAGTCAAGGAATTGTTTTGGTTTTTTTTCTCCATGAGACTGTGCCTGGAAACTCCATCCTGCTCTGGTACATGCATACACCTACACCATGGTGCTTGGTAGAAAACAAGACCTTAACAAGGGAATTGGCAAAATCCCACATCCAATAGGGATGGGCTAAAATGAAGCTATAAAGGAAATAAAAGATTATATATCCATAAACACTGATTTAAGTTGTGGATGTTAATAAAAAACAAAATTTTTCTTCATTGGGCTAAACAGTAGTTGGGATTGAATATTACCCAAACTTAATATACATAAAAGGGAGAAATAAACCAGCATTTTTTAAATGAATGAAATTCACTTGGGAGATGGTTAGCACAAAGTCTAAGCATAAATTGAGACACACTTCATTTCATAGAATAGGACTTCAAGCCATAGACTTCTCATTTCAGCAGGGCTCATTTTGTCCTTCAACAGGCACAGAAAGGAAAGGAAGAGAGGAAACCACTGCAACAGCTTCTGAAAAAAGGTGGTATAACTCTAACTCAGAAGGTGGAGAATAGCAGCTCAGCATGCTTCATGGGTTTTCTTCCCCCTTTAAAATTATTGCAGCATTTATTCCTCCACAGTATTTTCAAGTTCCTTGTATTTTCATCACTTCAGAAAGGAATTTGAGTGGAGTGGGAGTGCACAGCCACATATATGATTTGGATTACCTACAGCTTTCTCCAAAAAAGCATTTATCTCTGTATCAGCTGATTTTGGCATTGTGCCAACTAAGTAGGTAACACAAGAAAAGGAGTAGTCCCATTCTTTTCTTCTTAAAAATTACCTCTTCAATTAAAATCAGGAACAATTTTTCTCCAAGTCTTAGTCATATTTTTGAAACATGTACAAACACACAACTGCTTGTGGCGCAGCAAATAATTTTTATGTCATGCAGTGTCTAAAACACTACAGCAACAGAGATGTCTGCATAGGACACTTCCACACCTGTACAGAGCTTCCTGACTTTACTGTGGCACTGGAAATATTTGGAGCTCACTGTACACAGAGTCCACATCAGCAAAAACCACCAATAAAACTTTTCATTTTACCAATAAAAAACCAACAGATTTCTATGTACCGTCCTTGACAAAGCTGTGACTCTATGGAAAACCTGAAGTAAAGAGGGCAAAGTTTGCTTTCCTGCTCTATATCAGAACAAGAAAAAAACTGCCTATCACTTGCTGCTTTTTCCTTGGTCTGCCTGTTCCAGTTGACCTTTGTGCAGAACACAGAGCTCAGTGCAGAAAGCCCCATTGTAGTTCAGCTTCCTTGAATCACCTGTTCTCCATGTGAAGTTTAACCTCATTATCAACAACTATCACTGTCATACCCATGAAAAGGCCCTTGAAATCCACAGTCTATAACTTAATCAGTGCTGCAACTCCCACAGAGCACTTAGTACTGAAACAAGGATGACTGTGTTGCTTTGGAAGTTTGTCACATTTTATTCTGCAGATCGAAAAATTAAGCCATCATACATACTGAATTCACCTACTTAGTTATTTTGCATATACGTCTTGATTTCACTGGTTGGTCTGTATGCTAGATCCATTTTCTGCACAAAGATGAAAATCTCAGCCAGAGTTTAGGTCCTGCTAAAAGCTCTGACTCATTCTCATATTTCTCTTTGCTCTAGGGCCTTTCTTCCTAACCTTTATATTCTTTTTCTCTAAGAAAGCTAAGGAAAAAAAATAATCTTTCCCCCCATTTACTGATGCTAGTGAAAGTAATGACTTTTGTTCAGTCTTAATATAGTATCATCACCATTCTCCTCCGGATTTTCCATGAAACATCCTACTTCATCTCATCAGTAGTCACCAAAGTCAAATGAAACACTTCTATGGATTCCAACAGGCACTGCAGTAAGCCTTTACAAAAAACAACTTGTGCAGTTTTACTAAAATACTTTATGATAGGTGATTATTTTTCAGAAAAAATATTAATACNAGGAAACTGAAACAATATTTTAGTATTGGTGTTGGGTCATTTTGAGCAGTGTCCTTGGGCCACTGATGACAGTCTCCCCCACATACCTACCTGGATTTTTCTGCCTCTCTCAGAATGGATCCTGGTATGAACAAGGACTTTCTTCACTGCCTATAAAAGTTATTCAAGGAAAACATTAGAAAAAATACTTAATGATCTGTCTGAATAACATCATACTGGATAACAGAAAGTCAAGGAATTGTTTTGGTTTTTTTTCTCCATGAGACTGTGCCTGGAAACTCCATCCTGCTCTGGTACATGCATACACCTACACCATGGTGCTTGGTAGAAAACAAGACCTTAACAAGGGAATTGGCAAAATCCCACATCCAATAGGGATGGGCTAAAATGAAGCTATAAAGGAAATAAAAGATTATATATCCATAAACACTGATTTAAGTTGTGGATGTTAATAAAAAACAAAATTTTTCTTCATTGGGCTAAACAGTAGTTGGGATTGAATATTACCCAAACTTAATATACATAAAAGGGAGAAATAAACCAGCATTTTTTAAATGAATGAAATTCACTTGGGAGATGGTTAGCACAAAGTCTAAGCATAAATTGAGACACACTTCATTTCATAGAATAGGACTTCAAGCCATAGACTTCTCATTTCAGCAGGGCTCATTTTGTCCTTCAACAGGCACAGAAAGGAAAGGAAGAGAGGAAACCACTGCAACAGCTTCTGAAAAAAGGTGGTATAACTCTAACTCAGAAGGTGGAGAATAGCAGCTCAGCATGCTTCATGGGTTTTCTTCCCCCTTTAAAATTATTGCAGCATTTATTCCTCCACAGTATTTTCAAGTTCCTTGTATTTTCATCACTTCAGAAAGGAATTTGAGTGGAGTGGGAGTGCACAGCCACATATATGATTTGGATTACCTACAGCTTTCTCCAAAAAAGCATTTATCTCTGTATCAGCTGATTTTGGCATTGTGCCAACTAAGTAGGTAACACAAGAAAAGGAGTAGTCCCATTCTTTTCTTCTTAAAAATTACCTCTTCAATTAAAATCAGGAACAATTTTTCTCCAAGTCTTAGTCATATTTTTGAAACATGTACAAACACACAACTGCTTGTGGCGCAGCAAATAATTTTTATGTCATGCAGTGTCTAAAACACTACAGCAACAGAGATGTCTGCATAGGACACTTCCACACCTGTACAGAGCTTCCTGACTTTACTGTGGCACTGGAAATATTTGGAGCTCACTGTACACAGAGTCCACATCAGCAAAAACCACCAATAAAACTTTTCATTTTACCAATAAAAAACCAACAGATTTCTATGTACCGTCCTTGACAAAGCTGTGACTCTATGGAAAACCTGAAGTAAAGAGGGCAAAGTTTGCTTTCCTGCTCTATATCAGAACAAGAAAAAAACTGCCTATCACTTGCTGCTTTTTCCTTGGTCTGCCTGTTCCAGTTGACCTTTGTGCAGAACACAGAGCTCAGTGCAGAAAGCCCCATTGTAGTTCAGCTTCCTTGAATCACCTGTTCTCCATGTGAAGTTTAACCTCATTATCAACAACTATCACTGTCATACCCATGAAAAGGCCCTTGAAATCCACAGTCTATAACTTAATCAGTGCTGCAACTCCCACAGAGCACTTAGTACTGAAACAAGGATGACTGTGTTGCTTTGGAAGTTTGTCACATTTTATTCTGCAGATCGAAAAATTAAGCCATCATACATACTGAATTCACCTACTTAGTTATTTTGCATATACGTCTTGATTTCACTGGTTGGTCTGTATGCTAGATCCATTTTCTGCACAAAGATGAAAATCTCAGCCAGAGTTTAGGTCCTGCTAAAAGCTCTGACTCATTCTCATATTTCTCTTTGCTCTAGGGCCTTTCTTCCTAACCTTTATATTCTTTTTCTCTAAGAAAGCTAAGGAAAAAAAATAATCTTTCCCCCCATTTACTGATGCTAGTGAAAGTAATGACTTTTGTTCAGTCTTAATATAGTATCATCACCATTCTCCTCCGGATTTTCCATGAAACATCCTACTTCATCTCATCAGTAGTCACCAAAGTCAAATGAAACACTTCTATGGATTCCAACAGGCACTGCAGTAAGCCTTTACAAAAAACAACTTGTGCAGTTTTACTAAAATACTTTATGATAGGTGATTATTTTTCAGAAAAAATATTAATACTTGGATCTATTATATATTCCACAGAACAACCCATCAACCCACAGCTGCCAAAAGGAAAATAAATAGCAACATTCATTGAAATCATGCCTGCAGCTCACACAAGAGCTCTGTTATCTTCCAGTCTTCTAAAACTAGGATGGAAATGTACTTGTTGGGTTCAAAAAATTAGTGGCCAGCACTAAAAGTCTTTAAGCATATTCAGTTAACCTGTTGGGTGATCAATCCGAAGGCAAAGGAGAAGACAATCCTCTTATCAGTCTACTCTCCACGGTGTTTGCTGTCATAGAGTCTAATCCTTGNTGGTGCTTGGTAGAAAACAAGACCTTAACAAGGGAATTGGCAAAATCCCACATCCAATAGGGATGGGCTAAAATGAAGCTATAAAGGAAATAAAAGATTATATATCCATAAACACTGATTTAAGTTGTGGATGTTAATAAAAAACAAAATTTTTCTTCATTGGGCTAAACAGTAGTTGGGATTGAATATTACCCAAACTTAATATACATAAAAGGGAGAAATAAACCAGCATTTTTTAAATGAATGAAATTCACTTGGGAGATGGTTAGCACAAAGTCTAAGCATAAATTGAGACACACTTCATTTCATAGAATAGGACTTCAAGCCATAGACTTCTCATTTCAGCAGGGCTCATTTTGTCCTTCAACAGGCACAGAAAGGAAAGGAAGAGAGGAAACCACTGCAACAGCTTCTGAAAAAAGGTGGTATAACTCTAACTCAGAAGGTGGAGAATAGCAGCTCAGCATGCTTCATGGGTTTTCTTCCCCCTTTAAAATTATTGCAGCATTTATTCCTCCACAGTATTTTCAAGTTCCTTGTATTTTCATCACTTCAGAAAGGAATTTGAGTGGAGTGGGAGTGCACAGCCACATATATGATTTGGATTACCTACAGCTTTCTCCAAAAAAGCATTTATCTCTGTATCAGCTGATTTTGGCATTGTGCCAACTAAGTAGGTAACACAAGAAAAGGAGTAGTCCCATTCTTTTCTTCTTAAAAATTACCTCTTCAATTAAAATCAGGAACAATTTTTCTCCAAGTCTTAGTCATATTTTTGAAACATGTACAAACACACAACTGCTTGTGGCGCAGCAAATAATTTTTATGTCATGCAGTGTCTAAAACACTACAGCAACAGAGATGTCTGCATAGGACACTTCCACACCTGTACAGAGCTTCCTGACTTTACTGTGGCACTGGAAATATTTGGAGCTCACTGTACACAGAGTCCACATCAGCAAAAACCACCAATAAAACTTTTCATTTTACCAATAAAAAACCAACAGATTTCTATGTACCGTCCTTGACAAAGCTGTGACTCTATGGAAAACCTGAAGTAAAGAGGGCAAAGTTTGCTTTCCTGCTCTATATCAGAACAAGAAAAAAACTGCCTATCACTTGCTGCTTTTTCCTTGGTCTGCCTGTTCCAGTTGACCTTTGTGCAGAACACAGAGCTCAGTGCAGAAAGCCCCATTGTAGTTCAGCTTCCTTGAATCACCTGTTCTCCATGTGAAGTTTAACCTCATTATCAACAACTATCACTGTCATACCCATGAAAAGGCCCTTGAAATCCACAGTCTATAACTTAATCAGTGCTGCAACTCCCACAGAGCACTTAGTACTGAAACAAGGATGACTGTGTTGCTTTGGAAGTTTGTCACATTTTATTCTGCAGATCGAAAAATTAAGCCATCATACATACTGAATTCACCTACTTAGTTATTTTGCATATACGTCTTGATTTCACTGGTTGGTCTGTATGCTAGATCCATTTTCTGCACAAAGATGAAAATCTCAGCCAGAGTTTAGGTCCTGCTAAAAGCTCTGACTCATTCTCATATTTCTCTTTGCTCTAGGGCCTTTCTTCCTAACCTTTATATTCTTTTTCTCTAAGAAAGCTAAGGAAAAAAAATAATCTTTCCCCCCATTTACTGATGCTAGTGAAAGTAATGACTTTTGTTCAGTCTTAATATAGTATCATCACCATTCTCCTCCGGATTTTCCATGAAACATCCTACTTCATCTCATCAGTAGTCACCAAAGTCAAAT
Organism: Ceyx cyanopectus; assembly: GCA_013401355.1. Lineage (NCBI taxonomy): Eukaryota > Metazoa > Chordata > Aves > Coraciiformes > Alcedinidae > Ceyx > Ceyx cyanopectus. The sequence goes on along the minus strand of VYZU01006742.1, from coordinate 21,785 downwards.
GAAACACTTCTATGGATTCCAACAGGCACTGCAGTAAGCCTTTACAAAAAACAACTTGTGCAGTTTTACTAAAATACTTTATGATAGGTGATTATTTTTCAGAAAAAATATTAATACTTGGATCTATTATATATTCCACAGAACAACCCATCAACCCACAGCTGCCAAAAGGAAAATAAATAGCAACATTCATTGAAATCATGCCTGCAGCTCACACAAGAGCTCTGTTATCTTCCAGTCTTCTAAAACTAGGATGGAAATGTACTTGTTGGGTTCAAAAAATTAGTGGCCAGCACTAAAAGTCTTTAAGCATATTCAGTTAACCTGTTGGGTGATCAATCCGAAGGCAAAGGAGAAGACAATCCTCTTATCAGTCTACTCTCCACGGTGTTTGCTGTCATAGAGTCTAATCCTTGTTAACCTCTGACAGATGCACCAAGTCTTCTCAAAAGTGGTGGTTTGCCTTTGTTCTTCTTCACCTGTCTGTTAGTTCTAAGGACAAATGTGGCATTTCGGCTACAACATGCAGCAAGTACTAGGCTCATGTGATGAAGCTTGAATGAGTTGAAAGCTTATAGAAAAGGAGGTTTAAATATATTTTTTTCTTTTTTTAATACCTATTGAATTTGATCCTGTAATCTCAGGCAACACTTCTCACTCATAGTGCACCTGTGAGATGAGAAAACTAACATTCAGTGTCTGGCACAGCCCTTCCTGCAAGTAGTGTTCTGGTGCTGCTCTTCTTTTTCCCAGTTTTGAAAATCCAGTTGTGATTTGTAATGCACAAAACAACTCACCAGAGGCTCTACATTTCAAGGTAGCTCACATTTTTTTAAATGCCTTTTCCTCAAACACAATAATATTTCTGTTCCCACTTAGTTTATTGTAACATGATGTGATTGCTCATGTAGCAGCAAGTGCAGAGCAATTTGAGTTCATCTACAGGACTTAGTAAAACATAGCACACTTCTACTACACTGAACAGAGAGGGGTTTTCCTCAAGTGGGGGATTATTCATTATAGCCATAGGGTCATTCATCACATCAGATTCTCTCATCACAGGGTCACGACCCAGATAAAGTGACTTAATGTTGATCTACATCTTCCAGAACAGAAGTCCAAGCAAGACAAAAAATCCCAGTCTTCAAACTTCAATTGTCCTTCCTTCATTACTTTCCCTCCTTCCTGTCAAGAAATCCAGCAACATCTTCTTTGGGTGCAGCATTGTGCAACCCCCCACCCAGAGCAGACCTCAGGAGCCATCATTTCTAAAGCATAGGCTCTGCACCTCCCAGCTTCACATTATTCCCTGGTGTCTCTTTTCAGAACTTTTACCTAACAAGCCCAGCCTAAGGCTTTTGGGCCCTTTTACAAGGGCCTTGCTTCATTGCCAGAACCCTCACTCAGATAGATCTTCAGTCCTAATCCCTATGGACATCCTGTATCTCCTAGCAAGCCCACATGACTTCTCATGTGAGTGTGTCATCTCCCTCCACCTTGGGTAAATAAAACAGAATTAAGGTTGAGCCTCAGTTTCTCTGAAGGGTCCAGCTCACCATATGACAGGATGCTGAACGTGGATCTGCATATGGCGTGGTTTGGCCTATCAACATTGAAGTGCTCGTTTCACCCAAACTTCTGGGACATGGGCTGCAGGTCAACAAAGTGGATAGACATGTTTAACTTTAAACATGAGAACAGCCCCTAGGAATCAAAGTACTGACATTGCCTATTCACCTACCTAAATGCTTAACTGCATCAGAATGGCTGTGACCTACCTTTGGTTCTGGATTTAAACACTTGGAGGCTGGGTTTTTCACTCGCTGTTTTAAAGGACCATAGTAATCCTTCTTTTTCACATATTGGATTCCAGCAGGTTTAGCTAATATCAGGGGAAATCACGAGTCCTTTGGAAATCTCTGAAATTTAGCTACATAATGTGTAAAGAAGATTGTACAAACAATGCAGCCAAATAAATGAATTTTGGCAACAAAACAGTCATTGAGGAAGCAGCATAAAGAGAAAAGGAATTAACTGGGAAGCACTCTTTTGCAAAATTATTTGCCCAATTTCCATATAAACAATCAGCAAATCTTGGAAATTACCTTGGAGATTTCCAGTCACTGAAGCACTGTTACCAGATCTCTATTTCCATGCCATAGAGATAGCAAAGACCCAATGAACAAACCTCCCCTGCTTCTATGCTGCTTTTAGGCAACTTTTCAGCTATTTTCTATGTGGTGACATTTTTAAACAAGAAAATTCCACCTGGCAAGGGACACTATGCTACTCCCTCTCTCCATTTCTAAAGCTCTGTAAAATCTGTGATTCACCATTGCTACATGCACGAAGCAAAGGGGCTGCAGATGTCTCCAGAAAAAAACCCTAGNCATTGAGAAAATGTATGTCTTTCATGTAATCCATGAAAATTTCATGTTCTGAATATTCAAAGCAGTGCATATGCAGAGAGTTTATATTTGTTTTTATTCCTATTCAGCAGCTGAGTTTGAATTGTATTTTCTTAAGAAACTTTAGAAGATACTGGAAAATATAGACATTACTGATCATGTTCAAACAGAGCATAGATTTTTCATCCTAAACCATTATGGTCATGCCTTTTATTCTGAGGAGTAGTGGGTTTTCTTCAGCAGCATTTCACCGTGCTTTCTGGTGCTTTCTCCAAAGGTGAGGAGCATGTTTCAGACCCTTTTCAGTGGGACTTTGTTGGAAAGAACTTGGTTGCCATGGCTGTTCAAGGGGTTGCATACTTCAGTTTGAATCTCCTTATGCAGCATCATTTGTGCTCCACAAGATGGTATGTCTGAAAGGTTGTATTAATGTTCCTTTATTAACAGGGTAAATGTCTTTGTTATTCTCCATGTCCCTCTTTTTTCTTTCATGTAGGCAATTACTTAGCCATTGCTTAACACTGTTATTCTAACTGCACCCAGGGCAACTCATTGTTTCTGCAACTCATCTCTTGGTTTTTTCCAGGTTTGCTGAGACTGCCATGCCACCTATTATTGATGAAGATGAGGACGTTGCAGAAGAAAGAAAAAGAATTATGAATGGTGGGAACAAAACAGATATATTAGAACTACAAGAACTGACCAAGGTAACATTGAGAGGAATTAAACAAATGAGTCTAGTATAAATTTATTCTTTTGAAATGTATGGATGGAAAGCAACCTGGGGGTGTTGACTGTTCTAGCTAAATATGAGCCAGCAGTATGAGCAGGTGGCCAGAAGGTCAATGGCATCCTGGTTTCTATGAGAAACACTGTGGCCAGCAGGAACAGGGAGGTGATCATTCCCCTGTACTCAGCATTGATGAGGCCACACCTTGACTATTGCCTTCAGTTCTGGGCCCCTCACTAGAAGGACATAGAAGTGCTGGAGGGTGTCCAGAAAAGGGCACTGAGGCTCGTGAAGGGCTCAGAGCACAGGTCCTGGGAGGAGCTGCTGAGGGAGCTGCAGTTGTTTAGTTAGGGTTAGTGGTGAACTTGCAGTGTTGGGTCAAAGGTTGGACTAGATGATCTTTAAGGTCTCTTCCAACCAGAGGCATTCTGTGATTCTGCATTTCAGCTGCGGATTCAGATGGTATTGTCAAAATCAACCCCCTGCTTTAGAAAATAACATTTTGGAAGTCATAGTTATTTTCTTTGATTAGAAATAAAACCACTGGGAAGTCCAGTGCTTAAGGTTGTGGGTTTTTTACCTCACATTGCCTGACATGACTGTTATGTATTGAGTGTCCATTCCTACTACTAATATTTTCTTCTTCAAGGTTTGGGTTTTTTTTCTGTAGACTAGGTACATTCTCAAGTTAACCATTTGTTTGCTTTCATTTTAATGGCTATAGTGTGTATTTATCCTCTTTCCAGACATTAAAGGCGTCTTAGTTATGTTATCAGAATGAATGCAGACTTGAGCTACAGAAATAAAAAGATTACACTCATTGCTTTGCTGTCATGATTAGAGACCTGGAATAATACCATTCTTCAGACTATCTTTCTGTATTGTTACACTTCAGTTTGATATGTCAGAGATACTTTGTCCCACCAAAGCATCAAATCTGTCTCCTAGTGCTAAAGACAGCAAGAAAAAGGCTGCATGCAGAAAAAAAATTTTCTATTTTTAGGTTTTTCACTCGCTGTTTTAAAGGACCATAGTAATCCTTCTTTTTCACATATTGGATTCCAGCAGGTTTAGCTAATATCAGGGGAAATCACGAGTCCTTTGGAAATCTCTGAAATTTAGCTACATAATGTGTAAAGAAGATTGTACAAACAATGCAGCCAAATAAATGAATTTTGGCAACAAAACAGTCATTGAGGAAGCAGCATAAAGAGAAAAGGAATTAACTGGGAAGCACTCTTTTGCAAAATTATTTGCCCAATTTCCATATAAACAATCAGCAAATCTTGGAAATTACCTTGGAGATTTCCAGTCACTGAAGCACTGTTACCAGATCTCTATTTCCATGCCATAGAGATAGCAAAGACCCAATGAACAAACCTCCCCTGCTTCTATGCTGCTTTTAGGCAACTTTTCAGCTATTTTCTATGTGGTGACATTTTTAAACAAGAAAATTCCACCTGGCAAGGGACACTATGCTACTCCCTCTCTCCATTTCTAAAGCTCTGTAAAATCTGTGATTCACCATTGCTACATGCACGAAGCAAAGGGGCTGCAGATGTCTCCAGAAAAAAACCCTAGACATGCAAGTCTTGGGGACATAAAGCCAAGTCCACCAGCTTTGAGCTGCCACTGCAGCACGTAGTTCTTGGTGCAAAGAGAGTCATGAAGGCTTGAATAAACACCTGAGAAAGCTGCATTTCTGCCAGTCCTTCTGAGAGTCACTGGAGCAGGATCATCAAGTTAGGTCACTTTATTTCCACGTTAACTTCACTGAATAGGGGTGCACCAGGTATAAGCAGCAAAACAAGAACAAGCCTGGCCTTTAATCCAAACCCAGAGACTTGACACAAGCATGAAAACATAACAATAAATGTCTTTTTAAAACAGGTTCCATTTCCTTCAAATATATGGATGTACTTATCCCCAGAGTTGCAGCTGCCAGGCAAAATCCATCTCTCTCCAGAGATGAATAGTTAGTGAGATTATGAGATCATATCCTCTAAAAATTATTCCCTGGTGTTCAGTTTGTCCAGCTTCAATTCATTATTTCTGCACATTTTCTTATCAGGTCACTCAACGTATCTCAGCTAAAGGTGTCTTGATAATGGACAATATTAAAGACAGAAATTTGAGAAGGTCAAAAAACAAACCCCATTTTAATAACACCTTTTATATTTTTGCCCAAGGGAAACAGAGCAGCAAGTGAATTCGTGCTTATATCAAAACTCCAGCTCTGCATACTCTGCTGCTGTTAATCAGCTCTCTTAATAGTTCTGGGCCAAGTCTGTTTGTATCAGCTGAGGATGAGGCCTCCCCTGGATTTGATTCACCATTGGGTATGGAAGATAACTATGCTGCAATGAGCCATATTAATACCGATATCAAACAGGAATTAAATGCAGGAGAACAGGGCCCTCTCCAAGAAGTGCAGACTGCATTTTAGGCAGACAGGTTTTCTGTTTTTAGAAATAGGTCCTAATTAAATTATCTACCAGTAAATGGGTGAATGGTGGGGNGCAGACCTCAGGAGCCATCATTTCTAAAGCATAGGCTCTGCACCTCCCAGCTTCACATTATTCCCTGGTGTCTCTTTTCAGAACTTTTACCTAACAAGCCCAGCCTAAGGCTTTTGGGCCCTTTTACAAGGGCCTTGCTTCATTGCCAGAACCCTCACTCAGATAGATCTTCAGTCCTAATCCCTATGGACATCCTGTATCTCCTAGCAAGCCCACATGACTTCTCATGTGAGTGTGTCATCTCCCTCCACCTTGGGTAAATAAAACAGAATTAAGGTTGAGCCTCAGTTTCTCTGAAGGGTCCAGCTCACCATATGACAGGATGCTGAACGTGGATCTGCATATGGCGTGGTTTGGCCTATCAACATTGAAGTGCTCGTTTCACCCAAACTTCTGGGACATGGGCTGCAGGTCAACAAAGTGGATAGACATGTTTAACTTTAAACATGAGAACAGCCCCTAGGAATCAAAGTACTGACATTGCCTATTCACCTACCTAAATGCTTAACTGCATCAGAATGGCTGTGACCTACCTTTGGTTCTGGATTTAAACACTTGGAGGCTGGGTTTTTCACTCGCTGTTTTAAAGGACCATAGTAATCCTTCTTTTTCACATATTGGATTCCAGCAGGTTTAGCTAATATCAGGGGAAATCACGAGTCCTTTGGAAATCTCTGAAATTTAGCTACATAATGTGTAAAGAAGATTGTACAAACAATGCAGCCAAATAAATGAATTTTGGCAACAAAACAGTCATTGAGGAAGCAGCATAAAGAGAAAAGGAATTAACTGGGAAGCACTCTTTTGCAAAATTATTTGCCCAATTTCCATATAAACAATCAGCAAATCTTGGAAATTACCTTGGAGATTTCCAGTCACTGAAGCACTGTTACCAGATCTCTATTTCCATGCCATAGAGATAGCAAAGACCCAATGAACAAACCTCCCCTGCTTCTATGCTGCTTTTAGGCAACTTTTCAGCTATTTTCTATGTGGTGACATTTTTAAACAAGAAAATTCCACCTGGCAAGGGACACTATGCTACTCCCTCTCTCCATTTCTAAAGCTCTGTAAAATCTGTGATTCACCATTGCTACATGCACGAAGCAAAGGGGCTGCAGATGTCTCCAGAAAAAAACCCTAGACATGCAAGTCTTGGGGACATAAAGCCAAGTCCACCAGCTTTGAGCTGCCACTGCAGCACGTAGTTCTTGGTGCAAAGAGAGTCATGAAGGCTTGAATAAACACCTGAGAAAGCTGCATTTCTGCCAGTCCTTCTGAGAGTCACTGGAGCAGGATCATCAAGTTAGGTCACTTTATTTCCACGTTAACTTCACTGAATAGGGGTGCACCAGGTATAAGCAGCAAAACAAGAACAAGCCTGGCCTTTAATCCAAACCCAGAGACTTGACACAAGCATGAAAACATAACAATAAATGTCTTTTTAAAACAGGTTCCATTTCCTTCAAATATATGGATGTACTTATCCCCAGAGTTGCAGCTGCCAGGCAAAATCCATCTCTCTCCAGAGATGAATAGTTAGTGAGATTATGAGATCATATCCTCTAAAAATTATTCCCTGGTGTTCAGTTTGTCCAGCTTCAATTCATTATTTCTGCACATTTTCTTATCAGGTCACTCAACGTATCTCAGCTAAAGGTGTCTTGATAATGGACAATATTAAAGACAGAAATTTGAGAAGGTCAAAAAACAAACCCCATTTTAATAACACCTTTTATATTTTTGCCCAAGGGAAACAGAGCAGCAAGTGAATTCGTGCTTATATCAAAACTCCAGCTCTGCATACTCTGCTGCTGTTAATCAGCTCTCTTAATAGTTCTGGGCCAAGTCTGTTTGTATCAGCTGAGGATGAGGCCTCCCCTGGATTTGATTCACCATTGGGTATGGAAGATAACTATGCTGCAATGAGCCATATTAATACCGATATCAAACAGGAATTAAATGCAGGAGAACAGGGCCCTCTCCAAGAAGTGCAGACTGCATTTTAGGCAGACAGGTTTTCTGTTTTTAGAAATAGGTCCTAATTAAATTATCTACCAGTAAATGGGTGAATGGTGGGGTTTTTTTTGGTGTTTTTTTTTTTTTTTCCTGACCAATAAGCAGAGGAGCTTAGAAGTCTGTTAAAACATTTTTATCCACTGTATAGCCATTTTCAGCTTATCTATCTATGGTCTGCCTTTTGAGGTATCACTGTATTAAAAAATGTTCTTCCCTGAAGGTATTTCTACACTGCAGCAGATGTCACTGACTTGGCACTATTTGAAAGGTCTATTAAAAGTAATGCAATTAATTACTTGGCTTGTCATCACAGCACTGCTTTTGAGATATTTAAAATGGTTTATTATTGATAGCCTAATCCTGGAAAGTGCTGAGCACCTTCACACTCACCCATGGACACAGACAGGGGCCAGTGCAGGCTCCCCAGTCACTGGGCATCCTCACGTTGTCTCTTGACTCTACTGCTCTGAATGACACCCAGCATGAGGTGAAGGTGTCATCACTTCTAGGAGACCTGACCCAGCAGCAGGTGCTGTGGCCAGACTGGGCTGTTGGGAGTACTGAATCCTGTATCAGTTGATGATTCCAGAAAACATGATTCACCGCAGTCTAGGAGGACCCACACCAGAGTGGAGGAGCAAGACAAGAAGGGAGTAGTAGAGTAGAAGTGCTAGGTACAGACCATAAACCTGCTTCACCCTGCCTCGTTGATCTTACAAAACCTGTGGTGATAATGAAGTGGCTACAGAAGGAATCAAGAGTGAAAGAAGTGAAGTTGATCCCGGGAAAGGGAGAAGGCAAGCTATTTGCTCTATTTTAGTGTTTGTCTTTTAACTTTCCAATAACCAAATTGGTAATTAAATACATACAAAGTAATTGGCAATATATTAATTTTTCTCACGTCTAGCCTGTTTTGCTGATGGTGGTAACTGGAAGTGATTTCTATGTCTTCATTTCAACACAAACTTTCTCATTCCTGTCCTTCCTATTCTCTCACCTCTTCTGGTTAAAGGGGGAGTGAGCAGCTGGTGGGGAGTTGGCTGCCAGCCATGGCCATCCCACTGCACTGGGACACCAAACGTCTCATATGGGCAAGGTTGAATCATCTGCAGGGAACTGGGAACTACAGCACCTATGAAAACATTAATGAAAAGGTAGTGGTTCCTGCTGCCCACTGAGCACTGAAATCAGCCAGAGCTAGACCACTGCTTTTTTTCTAAACGGTCTGGCTGCATCTTTTTTCTTCACAAGGCAGTATCTCTTGGGTTCTGTTAAATTTCTGCCAACACATTTGGCTTCCATCTTGGGACAGAAAACACAATATAGCAAAGCATCCTTGAAAAATTGCTGAGCTCTGCTCTGTGGCAGTAGACACATCTATTGCCAATAAAATGAGAAAGAACAAATTCTGAGAGGAAAGAATAAAAGTCTATGGCCATACAGAGGATAAGAGAAATAAGAATAATCAACTTCTTGGGTCTCTAAAGCACAAATCTTTGATTAATTTCAGCATAGCGCTAACAAACAAAAAGGAAGCTTTGGATGTAGAGTTAGATTATATAATTTACAAATAGCTTCCTCTAAAAATCAACGCCATCTCAGATATGAGATAGGTCATGCAAATTAAGATCTCCCTAAACACTATAAACAGAGTAAGAATAAATATGAGTTTGAAATATAAAAAGAGGGGAATGTCTCCAGGCATCTTTCTCAGCATCCTTGGCAATATGGAAGACAGAGTCATTGGCACATTAATGACAGTCATGTACAGTAATAAACTGGAACTTTTCTCAAGTGCTACCTAGGGCCAAAAAATATTACAAGGGAAGTAATCTAAGTGCAGTTTAAAATAGAAAGAAAATACAACAGAATCAGATTTAAGACCTCACCTGAAGTCTATTGAATTCAGCCTGGAAGGCCCTTGATGCTTTCAATCTTTGAGTAAGAAGAATTCAAACTAGCATTTTCTCTGCAGGAAACAAAGCTACAGATACTCCTCTAAGACCAGAGACAAATCTGAAATGCAAGAATAACACAAATGAACTAGAAATTAAGTCAGGGAGCTAGCTAGGGATGATGCTGTCATGCAGTTTGGCAGCTATGCAAGCTAACATACTTTGGGATGCAAACACTTACACACATGATGGCTGCTGTGCCAAGGGACGTGGGCTAGCTCTGGAAGATGTAGTTTTGTTACCCAAACCTCTATGGCCATGCTTGCTTGGCACCCCATTAGATCTCAGAGGAGTAGGATGTTTAACCTCAGCAGCAGAAGCATCAGAGCAGCACTCTGTCAAAACCTGGGCTTAGTTTCAGCTGCAATTCAGGTCTCAAATCCACAGAACTTTTCCTAGCTCTTGAAAATAGAGCAGCGTGGGAAAAACAAAACAAACCAAAAAACCAAACAAAACAACACACAGAAATAATCTACACAGACCACCATGTCTGGCTGCACTCACTTGAAGAGCTGAGGCTGATAGAATTTTGCAGCTGTTAGAAGATCCACCAGCCGCTGTCTGATGGCCACAGCAGTGTTCCCAAACAGGTGAACTCTCTCCTTTGGCATAGGAAAAGGCTGTACTTGATCCCAAATTAGAGATGAACAGGCTAAACTTACCTCTCTTTGATCTCTGTGGAATTACACAAGAAGCTGAACATTTGAGTGTCATTCTATTCTGCACTGCTTTCTTTTTTCCTCCCACTTTCTGTGAGTTGGAAAAAATGGATTCACTAGAACTCAGCTGACCTTCTGTTATTTAACACTGTCTTACTTGTTACTCTCATACAAGGTGGCAGAAAACTAAGCCGACATCTAACCTAGACAGGCAGGCTTTTATCTTATGTAAAGCATAAGCAGATTTCAAAGCAAAACTACTATTAACCTCTGCCTAATTTCTTCTAAAAGGATTTTTTAAGAATTTGGAAGTGAGGCAAAGCAAAAGCTGTATTTCAGAGTAAGGCCTGTTAAGCTCTGGCCAGTGAGATAATACATGACTCATGCGATGCTTCCCTTCATCTATCTTTCCATTTATGTTTAATTTCTTACCATCAAGTGGCCCCTCTTGCTTTAAATACTGCACATCCTGAAACAACAAACCCTTGATCTATGTAATAGTAATGATCATAACTATGAGTGCGACACTGGAACATTTTGCCCAGAGAAGCTGTGGATGCCTCATCCCTGGAACTACTCAGGGCCAGGCTGCATGAGACTCTGAACAACCTGGTCTAGTGGGAGGCGTCCCTGCCACAAATCCAGCTAGTAACATTACAGTCTGATCTCTGAGGAGCACATTTCAGCACCCTGCCAGTAGAGAATGAATGAAGATGCAGAGTTTACTTCTCAACAGTTAGTCTCCAAACAATGACAGCAGATACAGAGCCCCAATTCCTCTCAATCTGTGCTCAACAGGAGGAACCAGGTAACTACTCCTGCTTTTCCCTACCTATTTCATCACCTACCACTCTGAAGAGCACTGACTGCAGATCTCAGACACTGGAAACCAGAAGACCTATCAAGTAACGTAACGCTTCCCTTCTTTTGTAACAATGGTATTATTTCTTCTGGGTTACTGTATTCTAAGCATATACAATGAAGCTACCACCATGATGTTATCTGGTCCTCAACATCTGGGTGCTCTTACTGTTGTCAAATTCTTTTCCCCATGTTTCGGGAAAACAATCCTGTGGTTTTTGAGCCCTATTTGAATCTTTCCTCAAATTTCTGTATCAGTGACAGCTCATCAAAGCTCGAAACTTCCATAATCCAGGGAAGTCCAATGATGACGGAGTCCCAAGACCTTACATTAGGAATTTTGGCATTTCTAACAGCCCTCTGGTTCAGATTTCACTATCAGCAGGCACTTTAAAGCAGACATCTACTAAAGTCTGACCAAGGTTAAAATACACATGCTGTGCAACTTCAAAGGGAAGATTTGTTGTTCTGTTTTCTCTTAACTCCCACAATATAACCCCTCCACCCAACTTTCTAGGATGATGACCTGACATGTGCATAAGATACTGACCAACTTCAGGCTCTACTGACTTCACATTAGACTTTCCATCCTTCATTGGAAGACGTCAAAATGTTCACATTTGCTTTTTAATTAAAAATACAAGAAATGGCAAAATGAAATATTGAAATTGCCTTTCAAAGTGCTTTACAATGGCTTAAACTGTATGCAATATCTAAAATTATAATTGGAATGAGATGGGTTTGGCTTTTCAAATTAAAAAAAAAGGTTCAAAAGCTTTCCTTGAAATTTTAAATAGAATGTCTATGTGAAATGCTTCCATTCTACTTAATCAGCAATTTCCAACCCCAAAACAATTTGCTTGAAAATTTTCAGCTGTTTTGCTTTAGCAATTTTTCTCTTGTACCACTAATTATTTTCACCATTTTCTCTTAATAAGCCAAACATAATTAAATATAAGCAAGGTACCACTGCAGCACGACTTGATAGGTGTTACCTCACTGATACCATGCAGCATATGCAGGGCTTTGAATTAGATAAGAATAATGTGGTTTAGCTTTTCTACCAGAGCTTCAGTGATTCTGGTCTTCCCTAAAAAGACACGAACAGAACACCAACAGCCTACATGGACAAAAATGGCAAGTTCAAGTTTAAATGCATAAGTTCCCTATAATCAGCTATGCTTTTTGTCTTTGTAGTCCTGGTACATTTTACATGACAAATCATTCAGTCTAAAGCCGCAGAAGAAAACAGCTTTTTGACATCTGTCTGCCCAAGAGGCTGGGCTAAGAACAGAGGTTCATTTCAAATCACATTATTTGCATTTCATGGTTAGACTGTGATACCCCACAATGCCTGTTTAAGGATTTCTCAAAACTGTATGGGTCGGTTTTATACCCTTTGCTGTCCCTTCAGGTATAAATATTGAAATTTAGACTTAAAATATATTTTCAGTACACATTTATCTGTCCATATGATTATATTTTAGAGGATCAATCATGAACTAACTTCCTATGTTACAATCACCTCACTGATTTTTTGCATGATTGTTTTTGAGTGTTTTGTAGTTTTGTTGGAGTTTTTTTTAACATAGTTTTGTAAAAGCAGTCTATATAGCTATGTATAGCAAAACCAGTTTCTGAAAGGAAGTTTGCAAGGATATTTAGCTTTGAAATCTTAAAGTGCCTGGAGAGGTGTGTTCTCCACCCAGTGCCTAGTGGACGTTTCTTGTATCAATGCATCCTGGGCACAACTCTGAGAAGCAGAGTATTCCATGATTCCCTGTGGCACAAAGAGGTCATCCGAACATAGAAGTGCAATAATTCAACACTAGAGTTCTTGCAAAGCTACAATGTGACAAGCTGCATACATTACCAAAGCAAAAGGCTTCAATTTAAACTCCTTTCCCTGACTCCTCACCTGCTGCTTATTCTACAACACAGTTGTTTGACCAAAATTGTACTTCACCCAGCATGGTCTTAATCTGGGTAATAGGAAAAGAGTACCAGAACAAGATATATGGGATCTTTGGAAGTTGCATTTCACCTATATTATTTGTTGCATTTTCCATCCTTGAATAGCTCTGAGTAACCATGCAGTGAGCAGCCTTCTGTCCTTTACAGATGGGACTGATCTGGCCTCAGAAGCAACCCGGTTTGTGATTTGCTTTACTGTGCGAGTTCTGATTTCAACCTGTACTTTACAAGTGTATAGGTAAACAAAGGCATAAAAAAAAGACAAAAAAAGCTCCTCATGAATATGTGGTAATGTCTCAGTTTAAAACAGTGAGTGCCTGTAAGAGTTATCCCCACTCTTAGTATCCCTATGCACAGCCTGTGCAATTCATAGTGTGTTTTATCTGCCTTTCAGTAAGTCCATCTGTACATATGCTATAGTTACTAGAGAAAAGTTAAAAATACATCCTAGGTGTAGCAATACATAAGGCAGCTCCTCACCAGTAAACTAGGAAATGAGTAAATCCCCCACTCTCCTGAACAATTTTTCACAATGACAACTCCCTCCTTCCCACACACACTCTCACATGCCTGGAGAAGCCGGGGGCGGGGGAAAACTGAGCTCTGCAATGTTGTCTGGAAGCTCATCAGACCTGGGCTACTTCTAGTTAAAGAAGGAGCAAGTTCAAAGCCTCTGCTGATCTCAGCTGCGAACTGGCACTACAGTCACAGATGACTGTGCTTGCTGCCGAGACACGAGTTCCCTGAGCCAGAGAAGAGCGTGTATAAGCATGTGCCCCTTCAGGAAATAAAAACAGGATGGGAGAGAAACCCCAGACCTACTGAGGTGGCTTGCAGTACTGGAGCACTAACTTCAACTGGCAGGAGGCAATGGCAACAAAACCCAAGTGAACTGCAGTGGCTCCCAAGCACTGGCAGAAGATGCTGAGGGTGAGTGAAAACTAAAGAGAGGACGTGCAGAGGGGAGGCAATCCTGGCACTGTTGACATCATCATGCTGTATGGATCTGAAAGGTTCCCAGCTGAAGCTGCTTTGCAATACTGGCTTTTTCGTTTCTGCAATGCACGTGCTTTTGAAGCATCTGATGTGTGGACCCTAGTTATTGTACTGAGGAATTAAGAGCCTTCCTAGAGAATAACATATTTCAGCAACTATCCGGAAAACATAATTGAGGATGAGCTGTATACTTTGTCACATCATTTCCCTTCTACCAACTGTTAAAGAATTCTGAACTGAGATTAAAATTGTCCAGTTTCTGACATAAGCTTGGGCCTGGATTCTTTGCAGCAAGCATCAAATCTAGAGAATCAGTTCACTGACCAGAAATGGATCTACAAACACAGACATTACATTCGCTGTGATAAGTACAATGACAACAGTTGTGGCAGTTCCCCTTTTTTTTATCCTTGAGTATCACTGCAGCAGGGAAGAGGAGTGGGCAGAAATCGTACTTGCGTGTTTGTGATACAAAACAAGCTTCACCCAGAGGCAGGTTCCTACTGCCCTCTGCTGTTACCAGACTTCAGAGAAGGAAACAGCAGGCAAAGCAGTCTCATATGAAGGCCAGGCAACAACTGGCTACATTCAGACTACCCTAAAACTGCGGTAAGTGAAACAAGACAGTTAGAAACACTAGGTTTTAATTCCTTGCTGCTTCTTCTAATTCTTGCAGTGGATACACACTTCTTGTACACACACACAAAACAGACCATAGGCTGCTCACTTCTTTAATAGTTGCTTATAAGACTAAGCATTTTGGATTAGTTTATAACTGCAGTTTGCAATTCCAATGGATAGATCATCACAGCCTTGACTGTACCATCTTTTGGGGCTTTTTTTCTTCTACTTGAGGACTTACTAGATGTTGACTTAAAACATACCAAGTTACTGGTAAGTCTCCCTAATAAAATATCACAGTGAAGCTGCCTGAAGCCTGTTTTGCAGGGCAGTCACTGCAGCATCAGAAATGTACCAAACTGTCCTAGTAGTATAAAAGTTAGTAGGTTGTTTTATCTGGACAATCTAAGTATTTTATACACGTTAAAAAAAAAAAAAAAAAAAAAAAAAAAAAAAAAAAAAAAAAAAAAAAAAAAAAAAAAAAAAAGAAGTTC
>VYZU01006741.1:8147-73327 GCA_013401355.1 Ceyx cyanopectus | reverse complement strand
GGTTTTATTTGGGTCTGGGAGGCCCCCAATATATTTTATTTAGGTCTGGGGGAATCCTGGAGGAGATTATCTGGGTCCTGGGGGTTTTATCCAAATAAAAGCACCCCTTATTGGGGTCTAGCACGGTTATGTGCGCCTGGAGAGTGTTATTTGGGTATGGGGGCGGCGCCCGGGGGGTCTATTTGAGTCTGGGGGTCTGATTTGGCGCTTGGGCGATTCCCGGGGAGGTTATTTAGGGCTGGGGACGCTTAATTGCCTCTAGGGAGGGTCCCGGGGGCGCGGCGCCGCAGTACCGAGCTGTGGCCACCGGGAGGAGGCAAAGAGCTTGAGAACAACAGCGCGCGCCCCTGGGGCCCTTGATATGGGAATGGAGTATCCTGGAGGCAGTTATTTGGGTCCTGGGGGTTTTATTTTGGACTAGGGTGGTCGCCAGGTAGCATATTTGGGTCTGGGGGCATCCTGGAGGGGGTTAATTCAGTCTTGGGGGGTTTATTTGGGTCTGGGGTTTTTCCAGGACGCTTTATTTGGGTCTGGGGGCATCCTGGAGGAGATTACTTGGGTCCTGGGGGTTTTATATTGGTCTGGGGGGTCCCCATGATCTTTTATTTGGATCTGAGGACATCCTGGAAGAGATTATTTGGGTCCTGGGGGGTTTATTTGGGTCTCGGTGTGTCGCCAGGATGTTTTATTTGGGTCTGGGGAATCTTGGAGGAGATCATTTGGATCCTGGGGGTTTTATTTGGGTCTGGGGGCATCCTGGAGGGGGTTAATTCAGTCTTGGGGGGTTTATTTGGGTCTGGGGGGTCTCCAGGATTTTTTATTTGAGTCTGGGGGCATCCTGGAGGAGATTATTTGGGTCCTGGGGGGTTTATTTGGATCTGGGGGTGTCCCCAGGATGTTTTATTTGGAGCTGAGAGCATTCTGGAGGAGATTATTTGGTCCTGGGGGTTTTATTTGGGTCTGGGGTGTCGCCAGGATGTCGTATGGGGTGACCACGTAATGAACGGGATGATGTTATCACGTCTGTGGCCTCTCTCTGTTTCATGACGCTGCTGCACAGGGCTTCCTATGTTAGGCGATCGGTGTGCTGGAGTATTTCCTCCAAAACAGTATCGTGATGATTTGCAGTACCAAATGATCTCATCTTCTAGTATGAAATGCAGCAGGCTGTCATTATTAATTATCATTGGTGCACATGAAAAAAAAACAACACTTAAATATCTAATAGTTTTCATACCTTTAAGCAAAAGGTAATAAAGAATAATGATCCCATAAGTGAAAATATTGATTACCATGAAAATACTTTTCACTGTTCTTGAACTGTTTGTAAGCTGTAAATGGATTCTGAAAATCTCTTCAGTGGATCATTAGATGAACAATTTTCAATTTACTTGTGCAAACTGTTTAGTTTGACTATTTGGCCCCTGTGATATACGCCTGATTGCATGGCTATGTAGTTGTTTCTGGACTGAAGGACAGATTTTTAGGCATTAGAATGCTGAATAGTAAATATTTGAGCAGCTGCATTGAAAAACTCAATTATGTGCAGACATTTTGCAGAGAATAGATCTTTTTCAAGCATTCACATGAATCAAAAAGCTATTCACTGGAATGGCTATGAACTTCAAAGCAGGGGTACATGAACAGAAAAGAGCATAAGAGTGCTTCAGTATTCAAAGAGATATTCTTAAACATCGCTTGGCTGTGCCAGCCTTAGGCCAAGTGTCAATGCTGTCTCTCTGCTTACTATTTAATATTCTGGTGATATATGCACTGAACATTTGGGATGGCAAAGTATTCTAAGTTTCTGGGGTTTTTTTAAATATTGATGTCAGCTAGGGATGTAATCTAGGTGACTGCTCATAACTGCAGGCAGTGGGGGAAGGGAATCCAAGCATTAGAAATGACTCCTTCACTGGAGACAAAACTTTTTTTCTTATTCTCTCTTCACAATGGCTGTTTGATTGGGTGAGTGATCCTGGGATCAGGAAGAGTTTGAGAAAATTGTCACCTGTTGACTGTTGAGGGACTCCAAAAAAAAGTTTAGGTAAAGTGTGTGCTGATTTTTTTGTTGTTGTTTATGTGAGATCTCCCAAGTTGCACCAGACCGTGAAGGGAGAGACTGAGAAGAATAGAAACTAACTTGAAGCTGGTCACTGGCCAAACTGAGTAGTTTGGACTGTGAATGTCATGCTTGGAGTATGGTGTAGCTGCTTGATTAATAAATTACATACAGATTTATCACTCATCTAGTGATTATGTGGTGAAGACATAAGTACTAGCATATTCCATGCAGAAGAGTAGTTCAGTGCTGCAACAGGTGCCTGAGAAGGATTGTGATAGTTTCATACTCAGAGATTTTCAAAACTCTTTTGGATGGGTCCTGGAGCAACCCAATCTCACTATGAAGTTGGGAGTAGTGTGGACCACAAATCCCATCTAATCCATATCTTTCTGATTCAAAGTGGTGAAAGAGGTGTCCCCAGGGAAAAAGCAGAGGGCATAAGCCATTGAGATTAGTATCTGTTTCCTATTTGGGCTGCAGGGCAGAATTCCAAAAAACATAGTAGCTGGAGTGCCATCCCTGTGCTGAGAGCCTTGTGCAAGTTTTATTCAGCCTTGATTTGTCTCTCATGGACTTTATCTCATGTCTAAAGTCATGGGAACTGAAATCTGATGCTACTTTTTTTTTTTCTCCTCTTATCTATCAAAGACACACTGCTTTGTATTATGTATCTGTCTTGTCTAAAAACATTTTTAGCATGTTTTTAACATGAATATCAGGATAGAAAGTGAATTATTGTGTAATTAGATATAACAGTATGAAATGAAAAGGAAGATTTAGAACAGATAACAGGGAAGCCTTTCATCACGAAGCTTCAAGGGATGTCACAGATTTGTTGAAGTCATTTAAAAACTAGTCTGAGCAACTTCTCAAGAATAACACTGTATAGAAATATCCTAGATCCCTTGTCTGCAACATACTGAGCTCTTGTAAGTTTCATTAGAGATGACAAAGCATGTATTAGACTCTAGTCTTTTTATATCTCAATGCTTTCCACAGTAACATACCAAAATTACTTTATACATATTTCATTTTACATGTGCTGGCCTAAACTGTAAGCATCCTTAGCAGACAGAAGTTCTGGATATCTAAAAGTTTGGCACGATGTATCTACATACACACTGGAAAAGTTTTATAATGTTTGTTTCTGTTTGGGTACAAAACAGGCAAATGAACAGAAAATTTTATTTCTTGGGGTTAGACTGCAATGGCTAGATCAAAGCTAAAATATGCTTAGCATATTTAAAATACATGGTTGTCTATATTCTTAAGCAAGTGAAAAAGGTTACTAGGTGGAAAGTCCAAGTTGGTTACCTAAGCAACAGTTGAACAGCCATAGAGGTTACAAATAAAGAAGTATGGGCTGGTGGACTTTGATTTTCTTGAGCTGCTGTAAAAGTGAAGCTATGAGAGAAGATCCTTGATGTAACTTCTAATCACACAGGGTTGGTGTAGCCATCTGACCACAGGCTGGTCAGTATCATCATGTGGGATATTCATTCGGGTGATGATCGTTCATTACTGTCTAGTTCATGTGCTAGCTCAGCTTTATAAATTCTCTGCTGTGACAGCTCAGATGTCACCAGGTCTTTCTGAAAGCTGAAAGGATAATATTTAGAGTTCTGGTTTGGCCCACCACATAAAGGCATAAGACCATGTTATAGAGCCATTACCATTACAGAAGAAATTAAATGGAAGGTAGTGTTATTTCTAGCTTCAGCCTTGAATAATTTTATCAACTTTTATTAGAGAACAGCTTAGAACATTGAAAAACTTTGTCTTTCAAAATACGCAGCATTGTTCTTGACCATGGAAAGAAGTTAATAATTTACCACTTAGATCACAACACATTTAGAGCAAGGAGAGTCTGCTTTGACAGAACAATCATAAATTGTAGAGCTAGGACAGTTGAAAGCTGCTGAGAACTTATGCAGGAGTAAGTCTGTGATCTATGAGAGTCACTCAGCCTGACAGTTTCTCCATGCTTGAGCCAAGTGTGCTAATAAAATTTCAAGGGTTACCAGTCACGTACGATGCATAGTTTACAGATATTTGTATTACCGAGTGAATCAGATGTGAGAACAGTGAAAGACAGCTGTTGTAGTCAGTGAAACAATTAATGATTAGGGTTATGAAGGACTTTGCATTTTAAATCATTTTCAGTGAAAAATGGTGTAGAAAACATAGGCTTCTTATATCCTGATGCATCAAGTCACCCACCTTGCTCTCTCATCCCAGTCATGAAACTACTTACAGCATTACTTTTCTTTTGGTGAATATACTGTTACATGTATGAGGTGAGATTTCAATTCCGTACAATCTGGGATGTTTTCCAGTTAGCATTTTGTTATATGCTGTGATTTGAGGAGGAAGATTTTGTTGAAGACCAACGAGGTGTCAACATGATTGTAGCAGAGGACAAGAATGCTGAGAGCCATTAATTTACTCTCAAGCTCCCAGACTAACAAGAGTATCAGATCTAGTAGCAACTGTGTAGAGCTACTGGTCACGTACGCTCTTTAAAAAAAGAAGGAAGAGCTTTTGTTGTTGTTGTTTTGAGTCCTCAGAGGTTTAGCAAAACTGAAGATGTTATTGGTACCAGGTCAAGGGAGGAACTTGATCTACATGTTATGGTCTGCTGTTTGCTATTCAGTCAAGATGGTGAAGTGTCTGCGATACTGAATCTTTGTAATTGAACAGCATTGTCCTGAGATGTGTAAATGAGTTGACCTGTGCAGCTGATAGAGAGCTCTGACACTTACTGTGTCATCTTGTCCTTGTAACTTAAACGCTTTCTCTTTTAGAAGTAAAAATGTGAATTTTTGTGGTTATATTTTGCATACTATATGAAATAAAAATACTATTTATCTGTACAGAAATTTAATTCTATTTACACATTTGAACAAATTATGAGATAGGAATGCTTTTTGTTAAGCTTATCTCCAAGATGATTTTACAAAGATAGGAGCATCATCTTCTGTGTGGAAAAATGTTTGTGTTTTGGCATTGATTTGTCATTAAAAAGAAGTGGTAAACATAATGACAAAAATGTATTTTAGTGGTAAAAACACATCCTGTGTCATCTGTGTGCATTAAATTTTTTGTTATTAATATTTTATCACAAAACAAGAGCAAGCAACCAATCAAAACTTGATAATTTTTTTCAGAGATTTCTCTAAAAAAGCTAAATTTAAAAGTCTTCACATTAAATTGTTTATATGAAATTGTCTGTTGCCTTTATGAAACTGTTAAAAGGAAGTCTATTAATAGCATTCACTTTCTGATCACATAGCTTGTTCACATTTCAGGATGCATTCTTGTCTGACATTACATTAAAGCAGGAACAGTCCAAGCCCTCTTATATATGTCAGTTCATGCCCATTCCCACCAGATGTCACTATGATATAGATAAAAAGCGGCACCAGTGCAAGAAGAAATATTTCCTCTGTCCAAAGCTTTTTTTTTTTGCCAGAATTTATTAGTCATGTCAGTCTTGTAAGGCACATTCATCTCTTCAGGTCCAGGATAATGAAGTCTGTAAGGAACAGCCTTTACTCTGGTGGTGCTGGCAATCACCCAAGATGCCAAAATGCTGAGGTCAAGTCTCTGAGTTTGAACTGAGGGCAGAGTCTGTGGAGATGTTCAGTAATTAGGGCAAGTGGCAGAAAGGAGATTGCATTAGTTTATTAGTATCTTGGGCTTTCTGGTTTTACTGAATACATTCCTGTGGCCAAAATGTGAGGAAAATAATCCCTGTTTCTTCATCTCTCCGTCACCATTTTTTATCTCAAAGTTTTTATCTCAAGAGTAGTCATGACAGTTAAGAGGAATCTTTTGCCCTTGCAGTGCTCACATTTTCAATTTTTTTCCTATGTTATTCGAGCATCTCTTCCCCCTGCCTCATCTTTGAACTTTGCCTTAAAATAATATGAAAATGAAGATATGTCTATGTGAAAGGCATTCATTCCATGTGAGAACTGTGCTGCTTTGAACTATGGGAGAGGGAAATAAGAGGGTTTCTTGTGTAATCACGTGTATGTTTCTTTGCTTCTTAATTTTTCAGCCACCTTGTCTCATTCTTGGCAAACTGAGTCACTAAAGACTCCTGAGTTATGCCTGCATGGTTGACAGCAATGCAATTAAAGGAAGGTACCACTAAAAATAATGGAACTATTTTTTTCTGCATGGGGGTGGACATTTACTGGGGGAGATAAGGGAACTTTATTTCTGTCATTACTATTTGTTTGTTTCTCATGCTGTCTGGGAGTACATGTCTGCTGGTCTCCAGCCTCTGGCTTTTCCCACAGCTTCATGCTTTGGGCTCTTCTCTGTCCTGTGACAGATGACAGGGTCATGGATGGAGGTGGAGGTCACTTCCTTTACACCAAGCTCCATTTGTCCCTGTTTTTGCAGGGCTGGAAAAGACCAGGTAGGATCTCAAGGCCACCGTCTTAAACAACTGGCTAACAACAAACAATGCAAACCCTTTGGGACTCTGAAAAAAATAAAAAATAATAAAAAAAGAAAGATCAAAAGAGATAACTGCTAACTCCTGATCCTAGGGAAGATTTCAGGGTGTATATTCCACCTGGAGCCTACCTAATCTTAAAGGAAGCACTTCTGTCTACTCCTTTGTGGGGAACGGGAAAATCCAGAGATGTGAACTGACATCAGCCTTTGTACAAGGGAGTCTGTGTCTTCCGTAATCCTAACTGGAGCTTAATCCAGCTTTCATAGTCAGACTGGGTAAGGCAAGAACAGGATTGTATCTCTTGTATAGTGCAAACTCTGACATTCGTTTTTCAAAATTACCAAGGACTGTCATTCGCAGACTTTTTTTATATGCCTCATTATACTTTTTTGGCTGCTGTATTGCAGGCTGCCATATGGCTCAATGCAAAAATCTTTATGGGTATCTGCTGTCTCTCATAATACATAAAGTTATGTTAATTAACACTAATTAAATTGAACTAAAACATATAGGAAACATAGCCCTACAAATTAGGTAACTGAGGTCTGTTGGCCATGTCTTTAGATTTTGGCTAAATTGTTCAATGCTGATGCCTCATGAAAGCACCAATATCACTCTCCTACTCTTTGTGTGCTTATGCTGTGCAGACATCGCTAGTGCTGCTAAGTTTTCTTATTTGTTGAAAGTACAAGAACAGGAATGTAAGCACATATTGTCATTTTCAGCACAGCTGGAAAAACTAGTTGCAACACAATAGCATTTCTTGCTGATACTCTGAATGGGTGAATTTTTTCTTGACTACCATCTGACATCAGTGGCCCTTTTGAATTCACAGGCCAAACCTGGATTATGTGGTAGCAGGGCTGATTTTAGGAAACAGAAAGTGGATTTGCTCTTTATATGAAAAGCTGTTGTTTGAAACACTAAAAAGCACAAAGTGCTGTCACAGGAAAAATGTCTCAAGGAATTTTGCCTTATTGTCACAATATAAGCTGTTAATCACTGATTCAGGCTTTGAGAAAACATGGGAAGACAATACAAGGAATACTTAGGGAAACACTTTTCCTCCCCTTCCTCAGGATAAATTTCAGTCCAGCACCTCTCCTCTAGTGAAAGGACGAGGGGTAATGGTTTTAAATTAGAGAAGAGGCGATTTAGACTGGATACCGGGAAGAAATTCTTGACATTGAGGGTGGTGGATCAGTGGAACAGGCTCCCCAGGGAGGTGGTTGAGGCCCCATCTCTGGAGACATTCAAGGTGAGGTTGGCCAAGGCTCTGAGCAGCCTGGTCTAGTTGAGGGTGTCCCTGCTCACTGCAGGGGGGCTGCACTAGATGATCTTCGGAGGTCCCTTCCTGCCCTAAACATTCTATGATCCTCCTCTATTCGTAGTCCTCACATCCCTCATCTCTGTGTGCTACAAAAAGTCCCTACTGACTCCTTTGGGCAGACAACGGGCAGTGCAGGAGATTGGGTGACTGTGTAATGGTTTCTTTCTGACTACACTTGCTTCAGGTTTTTTTTACTCTATTGATCTTTGCTTCTCTGTGTTCTGGCCTGGGATCCTCCCTGAGCCAGCATTCCTTCAGGGATGCTCCAGTTCTGGCATGACTTATCTGCAAGCTGCCATACACCGGGGATGTTCACCCACAGCACATGTTGCATGTGAGCTGCAGTTCCTGAGAGTTGTTGCTGCCCTGGCATGGATCACTGACAGCTGCAGTGTGAGTTACCTCTTTGATTTCCTCACTGCAGTGTGAGTTACCTCTTTGATTTCCTCACTGCAGTGTGAGTTACCCACAGCTACAGACTCTTTGGGATGTCACTGCTCCAGCATGGCTTATCCATAGCCACAATTTCTCCAGGGTGTCCCTACCCTAGTGTGGGTTGTCCATGGACTGCAGTCTCTCAGAGGCATGACGGAAGGAAGGAAGGAAGGAAGGAAGGAAGGAAGGAAGGAAGGAAGGAAGGAAGGAAGGAAGGAAGGAAGATTTTTTTTCTAAAAGATTTCCTCAGCTTGTGTATTTTATTTCAAATTCCTTATTTATTTTAAGGAACCAAAGTGTTTGCTGACAGAAGCATAAGGCCTTTTAATAGGCTAAAATAACAGCAATCTATCCCCTGCTGGAACTCTCTGGCAGCTACTAAATCAATGACAATAATACATCAATGGTTAACTCTATACAGTTTTATTCTGAAAAAAAAACAGACAAAAAACTATGGGGGTGCTCATTGTGATTCTATAGTTGCACACAAAAGGGAACTCGGTCTAAAATTGGACATTTGGCATTTGTGTTATGTAGAAAAACATGACATCTCAAAACAACAGTGTTAGAACTGGACCCGTGAAGAAGTGTAGGGGGATGAAGGGCTAAATTTCTGACTTTGGCACTGATTTCCTTTTGACCTTGAGAAATCACTTTTAATCTTTGATGAAGGCGGGAGGGCTGATGGTATTTTTGCACTGGTAAAATGAAAAAAGCATCAGTTTTTGATCAGTTATTTGATGGTCCCTCAAGGAAGACGCTAAGAAAATACAGATTATAGAAGTTGTGTTATAAATGTTGTCTGAAGCAGAAGTCAGTTCACAGTTTTCCCACAGGATCAGGAAAGTCAGCATTGTGAGAGAACTTGCACATGATGTAAAGTAACTTGGTTTTCTAGTTTCATTAAGTTATTCACTGATAAAACCTCGTTTGGAATGAAATGATACAGCATTTTCCTGGTTGTTTGGGGTTTTTTTTTACTATTAGAGTTACATAGTAGTAAATTTAATCTTTGTGGTATTGCTTAAAAGGACAGAAAGTACTAGTAAAATATCACATCTGTTTGGAATGCATTTTAAACAGAGCATTATTTATTGTTTAAGAGAGAAGTATGTATACATTTTCTGAAATGGGACTATTTAAATACAAGATAGAATTTTTCCAACCAAGGAAGAAGTTATTAAAAAAGTCTCAAACTGAAAAATCAACAACATTGCTTATTCAGAAGAGGGAGCTGTAACATGTGCTGCAGAATTTGTGTTCAGAAAACACATTTATGGTGAGTGCAAAGTGATGTACAGATGTACAGTGACGTACAGATCACATTACTCCAGTGTGACTGTATGAACAAGTTCAGTCGTTAAGTTAATTTGCTATGGTTAGCTTATACAATGTAAATTACATGGATGTCAAATGTAAGATAGTCATAGAAGTGAAGTGACCTTCAGAGGTCATCTAGTCCATTTTCCTAAAGAGAATCAAGTAGACCTATATCATTTCTGACAGATGTTTCTTCAGGCCTCTAGTGATGGAGAGACATCCTCATCAGGAAACCTACTTCACTGCTTCACTAGGCTTTCCAGTAAAATGTTTAATCTTTCTTAATGCAAATTAAACTTTATCTTCTAGCTACTATTTCCATAAAGATCAGATTATTCACTTCTTCTTTGTGACAGCTTTCTATTATTTGAAGATGTCTACCCTTTATGTTTTAGTCTCTATTTTCATCTGAGTATCCCAGTTTTTTCGGTGTTTTCTCCCCTCTGGACTCTTTCATTCTAGTTCACACTTTTCCTGGAGTGCAGTGCCCCAGCCCATGTTCTTGCCAGTGTTGATCAGAAAAGAAGGATCAATTCATGTCTCAAAAACCTTATTTCTGTTTCTGTATCTCAGTGTGACACTTCCCTTTTCACAACAATGTGATGCTACTGACTCATGCTTGGTTTGTCATTGACTGTAACACCTACATTCTTCTTTGCAGAGCTGTTACCTAACCTATTTCTCCCCAGCCTGTATTTCCACAGTCTGTTGAGTGTAGGATATTTCAATTGTATCTGATGAATTTTTATTTTTTTTCCACTCTTTTGTTAGTTCACAAATATAATTTTGCACTCTATTACCATATGCCTCTAGTTTCTCCTCATCTTATTCTAAGGTTGTAGTTATTTATGAGAACACTGAACTGAACTGAATCTAGGGTATGCATATGTAGACACCTCCTTCTAGACAGGGTTTTATAACTTGTTTGTGTGAATGGTATGTCAGACCATACAAAAAAAAGTTTTATTAAAGTCATAACAGAGGACATCTTCTACATCTTCTATATTCAAAAAACTCCTTACACTTTTATAGATAGAAATTAAACTGACTTGAAATAAAAAAACTTTTTTAAGCTTGTGAATATGTTTTTTTGCCCCAGAACATTTATAGGTATGGTAGTTAAAAAGAACAGTCTGCAGTTACATGTTTGTTCACTGTTTTGCACTACTGCAGTCTTCTACTACCACCTCACGTGTCCTCATCCTTACCTCAGAGATGACTGCAAGAGCTTTTGAAGTTGTTTGTGTAGGAATCCTAGGGTGAAGTTTATCATGCCAAGCCAATCACTGTCTTCTTTCCTTCATAAGGGAAGTCTCATTGTTTCTATCGTTTATTTTGTCCTTTTGTTACTAATAGTAACACAGTAGTTTACAGGATAAATTTTTCTAGGGGAGACTTGATGCAAAAAGGGCATTAACTGTTGTGGTTTTTTCAACATCATCTGTCAATCACTTTCCCTGACTGTTAAATAGCNGAACTCGGTCTAAAATTGGACATTTGGCATTTGTGTTATGTAGAAAAACATGACATCTCAAAACAACAGTGTTAGAACTGGACCCGTGAAGAAGTGTAGGGGGATGAAGGGCTAAATTTCTGACTTTGGCACTGATTTCCTTTTGACCTTGAGAAATCACTTTTAATCTTTGATGAAGGCGGGAGGGCTGATGGTATTTTTGCACTGGTAAAATGAAAAAAGCATCAGTTTTTGATCAGTTATTTGATGGTCCCTCAAGGAAGACGCTAAGAAAATACAGATTATAGAAGTTGTGTTATAAATGTTGTCTGAAGCAGAAGTCAGTTCACAGTTTTCCCACAGGATCAGGAAAGTCAGCATTGTGAGAGAACTTGCACATGATGTAAAGTAACTTGGTTTTCTAGTTTCATTAAGTTATTCACTGATAAAACCTCGTTTGGAATGAAATGATACAGCATTTTCCTGGTTGTTTGGGGTTTTTTTTTACTATTAGAGTTACATAGTAGTAAATTTAATCTTTGTGGTATTGCTTAAAAGGACAGAAAGTACTAGTAAAATATCACATCTGTTTGGAATGCATTTTAAACAGAGCATTATTTATTGTTTAAGAGAGAAGTATGTATACATTTTCTGAAATGGGACTATTTAAATACAAGATAGAATTTTTCCAACCAAGGAAGAAGTTATTAAAAAAGTCTCAAACTGAAAAATCAACAACATTGCTTATTCAGAAGAGGGAGCTGTAACATGTGCTGCAGAATTTGTGTTCAGAAAACACATTTATGGTGAGTGCAAAGTGATGTACAGATGTACAGTGACGTACAGATCACATTACTCCAGTGTGACTGTATGAACAAGTTCAGTCGTTAAGTTAATTTGCTATGGTTAGCTTATACAATGTAAATTACATGGATGTCAAATGTAAGATAGTCATAGAAGTGAAGTGACCTTCAGAGGTCATCTAGTCCATTTTCCTAAAGAGAATCAAGTAGACCTATATCATTTCTGACAGATGTTTCTTCAGGCCTCTAGTGATGGAGAGACATCCTCATCAGGAAACCTACTTCACTGCTTCACTAGGCTTTCCAGTAAAATGTTTAATCTTTCTTAATGCAAATTAAACTTTATCTTCTAGCTACTATTTCCATAAAGATCAGATTATTCACTTCTTCTTTGTGACAGCTTTCTATTATTTGAAGATGTCTACCCTTTATGTTTTAGTCTCTATTTTCATCTGAGTATCCCAGTTTTTTCGGTGTTTTCTCCCCTCTGGACTCTTTCATTCTAGTTCACACTTTTCCTGGAGTGCAGTGCCCCAGCCCATGTTCTTGCCAGTGTTGATCAGAAAAGAAGGATCAATTCATGTCTCAAAAACCTTATTTCTGTTTCTGTATCTCAGTGTGACACTTCCCTTTTCACAACAATGTGATGCTACTGACTCATGCTTGGTTTGTCATTGACTGTAACACCTACATTCTTCTTTGCAGAGCTGTTACCTAACCTATTTCTCCCCAGCCTGTATTTCCACAGTCTGTTGAGTGTAGGATATTTCAATTGTATCTGATGAATTTTTATTTTTTTTCCACTCTTTTGTTAGTTCACAAATATAATTTTGCACTCTATTACCATATGCCTCTAGTTTCTCCTCATCTTATTCTAAGGTTGTAGTTATTTATGAGAACACTGAACTGAACTGAATCTAGGGTATGCATATGTAGACACCTCCTTCTAGACAGGGTTTTATAACTTGTTTGTGTGAATGGTATGTCAGACCATACAAAAAAAAGTTTTATTAAAGTCATAACAGAGGACATCTTCTACATCTTCTATATTCAAAAAACTCCTTACACTTTTATAGATAGAAATTAAACTGACTTGAAATAAAAAAACTTTTTTAAGCTTGTGAATATGTTTTTTTGCCCCAGAACATTTATAGGTATGGTAGTTAAAAAGAACAGTCTGCAGTTACATGTTTGTTCACTGTTTTGCACTACTGCAGTCTTCTACTACCACCTCACGTGTCCTCATCCTTACCTCAGAGATGACTGCAAGAGCTTTTGAAGTTGTTTGTGTAGGAATCCTAGGGTGAAGTTTATCATGCCAAGCCAATCACTGTCTTCTTTCCTTCATAAGGGAAGGCTCATTGTTTCTATCGTTTATTTTGTCCTTTTGTTACTAATAGTAACACAGTAGTTTACAGGATAAATTTTTCTAGGGGAGACTTGATGCAAAAAGGGCATTAACTGTTGTGGTTTTTTCAACATCATCTGTCAATCACTTTCCCTGACTGTTAAATAGCAGAGTACTTTACCTTGAGGGTGGTGATCAGTGGAACAGGCTCCCCAGGGAGGTGGTTGAGGATCTATCCCTGGAGATATTCCAGGTGAGGCTGGCCAAGGCTCTGAGCAGCCTGGTCTAGTTGAGGGTGTCCCTGCTCCCTGCAGGGGGGCTGCGCTAGATGATCTTCGGAGGTCCCTTCCAGCCCTAAACATTCTGTGATTCTGTGATGACTAATAACAATATTAATACAATCCAAGAGCTGACCCATGCCTTCAGTTCAGTTTTAGATCCATATTTGAATTGACAAGGCTCAGTATGGTAAGATCACCTGCAACGTTTTTATGCTAATGCCGATCATCTGCAATTCCCACTGAGGTGTGCACTCATATATATATGCTTATATATTTCAGCATCTCATTGCATATGAAAATGAAAGAGATTAATCCATTTGTACCAAACATACTTGTGCACCAGTAAAGTGAAGCTGTGGTGACAGGACAACTCTCTAAACCCAATATAGATTAATTGAGTCCCAAAGATCTAGTCTCTCATTTGAGAAATGTCACCTAACATTGTAACATGTTAACCAGGAAATATACTGTTTGATCATGCCAAGACCCTTCAAGGAACTAATGCTCAGATAACATGGTCATACTCTGCCACAAGACATGTGGAAGGAAAAGAGGTAAGAGAACTCATTTGTAGGATTTTAAGTAAATGCAACTCAACAAAATAATCTAAGAAAAAATAATTAAAAAATTAAAATAAAAAGAATATGACCTTAGTTCACTAATTTCATTACTTTGACTAATGTTCGTCGAGGATTTTGAAGATTTTAAGCACCATATGAGGCTAAGTATTCTTTTAGACTGCTGCAGGGTTGCATAAATGATTTCACATTTCTCACCTGCCTACACTCTATGTTTCCACCCCCTCTGCTCACAATCTGGGTTTCACTACTCTCCCTGGCCCAATGTCTCAGTATGTTCTG
Organism: Ceyx cyanopectus; assembly: GCA_013401355.1. Taxonomy (NCBI): domain Eukaryota; kingdom Metazoa; phylum Chordata; class Aves; order Coraciiformes; family Alcedinidae; genus Ceyx; species Ceyx cyanopectus. The sequence continues at coordinate 58,961 of VYZU01006741.1, read as the reverse complement.
ACTTCTTCTTAGTGCCAAGATGTACTGAGGAACAGGCTAGAAATAAAGGCAGAAGCAGATTTGTGTTTACTTTGTGTACTTACTCAGACATTATGTAATTTCTGTGGGTACTTATGACACAGTTGTGAGGAAATGGAAATATATATTAATTTTTAGATTTGGTGTTCATGATATTAAGCTGGAATCTGTGTTTGGATATTATTTTGGAAGATGGTTAGTGCTCAAAACAAAGAATAAAGCAGTACTTTGTGCAGAAGGAGAGGTTTGTAGCAACAGTTTCTTGGCATTCCTACACATTGTTAAATCAGCAGGTGTATGCTGCTTGATGCCTCTTAGTAAGTCCTTATTCTTGCCAGAAAAAAAAAAATAATCCTGTAAGGCCCCACAATGTGACTAACTACTCAGGCCCAACACTGAATCCTTGGAGACATCATGAAGAGGCCTTCCTTCTGCAGCAAACAGATTGGCACTGCAGTGATGATAATTGTAATTATCATGAGCATAATAAATAAATGGCAATGCATTTTGCAAGCTTTAGGAGATTGAGTAATCCAGCAAACAGCCTGCTGCACTCTATCACACAATAATGACATTCACTGCCAGCCCAGGAAGTTTACCTAGGGGCTGTGACTCATGTCTGTTTTGAAAGGCACAGCATTAAAGGCCTGTGAATTACGTATGTTATGAAGAACACTGCATTTAAGTAATTAAAAGTGCAAAACTAAAACAAATCCTCAAGGCAAAAAAATATGCTAATTTATCGCCCTGTTCCACACACTTTGTCTTTATTTTTCTTTATAGAAGTTTTTGCCATTGAGGTGGGTGTTTCTTGGGACTGTTTCCATTTCTGGTGTATCAGTACTGTACTACTGGCATGTGGCTGACCTCCTGCCCTTACTAGTGCATCTGAACATCTTCCCCCTCAATGCCCTCCCTGTTGGAACGTGGTGAAGAATGGGAGGGAACCCAGGGAAAGGTGGGATGATGGGTGGAATAGTCCTGCTCAACTAACACTGGGAGCAAATCTTTCAGATCTCTTGCCATCCCTAAAAAATCCTGTTTAACAGTCCTCAGGATTCATACTGGATTATGCAAAACAGTGCTAGAGGAGTAGTCCAAGGACTTGTCTACAGTGTTGGTCCAGTTGCAGATCTCTTCCATAGACCTATGCCCTGGACCCTCACTTGAAGTCACAGCTGAGTGGTGGGCTGCAGACCAGGCCAGCTGCTGGGCCTGCATGTGACACAGGAAGAAGACTTCACCTTTGCTTTGGAACTGTGTGAAATACCATCTAAGCTGCCGGGGAGTTTATGGGAAGAGCCAACATTGCACATCTTTATTAAGTGTATGAACATAGAATCATAGAATGTTTAGGGCCAGAAGGAACCTCTAAAGGGCATTTAGTGCAGCCCCCCTGCAGTGAGCAGGGACACCCTCAACTAGACCAGGCTGCTCAGAGCCTTGGCCAACCTCACCTTGAATGTCTCCAGAGATGGGGCCTCAACCACCTCCCTGGGGAGCCTGTTCCACTGATCCACCACCCCCAAGGTAAAGTACTTCTTCCTGAGATCCAGTCTAAATCATAGATCATAGAATCATAGAACTGTTGCTTAGTCTTGGTGCCCCAAAAGTCAGCTGTAGTTCTATACAGTAGCTCTGAGGTTGTCAACAGCTTTCTAACTAGGAGGGCAGCCCATGGCCATGACAAGGGGCAGCATTTCATCTGTGTGACCTATTCTTCTTTTGGATCTTTGAAATTTCTCGAGGGCTGACGTGGTTTGTGCCCTTCCTGAAGGAAGAAAAAGACTCGAAAATTTGCTTACCTTCTGTTTGTTTTGTTTCATTTACATAATAAGATATTGTTGTTTTTCTACTGCATTTAGAACAATGAATTTGGTGTCACATCTTCAGTCAGTATTAATTGAAAGATGTCCAGTATTTAGCTTGTGAAGCACTTCCATCTGTCAGAGAGTCTGGTATGAATACATAGGAATGCTTTCAGGAGCATGACATGTTATTGCTGTGTATCATTCATGTGTGGTATTCATTATGCATATTGCATTATCTATATAATACATCCTATTCATTCTGACTGTATACATCAAATATAATGTATTTAGAAAATTTTAAAGTTGCATACATTAAGTATTGCAGTAACAGTAACCAGTGAAATTTCACACAGGAATAATGAATTGTCCCTTGTAACCAAGGAATGCTATGTGCTTAAGTATAGTGAATGTGAAGTAGTATAGACTAAAAGCAATAGTTAAAAAATACATTTCCAGTTTATAGGATGGTAGCTCAATAATAATCCCTCCCACATTCAATGGGATATATTTTGATTCACAGTTCCATTATGAAAACTGCCTATTTCTCTGTCAACAGCTCAGAAGATACACAGTTGATCCCCATGAAAAACAGGTGATTGGATTTTACTCTCATCATCCTCCCTCTAGTTGTATTGCTTTAAAAACACAATTCTGTATGAGGAGAAGGAAGAAAAGATGGAATTGAAAACAACCCTTAAGCATCTGAAATCAGGAGACTCATTGGGCAGCAGGGTAGACAATATACCTCTCAAGTGGTTGATGTTAGCCACTGTCAGAGCCAAGAGGCTGAAACAGGAGGGCTTTGGACCTTTGGATCTCATCAAGTGTGGCAGTTCTTTATTATAAAGTAGTTATCAGAGGAAAAAAAACCACCCCAAAACAAAAAACAGAACTAAAACCAACTGACCCTAAAGTATTAGGGTAAATAAAACTTTGATTGGAAAAAAATGCAGACCAGAGAAGAGGCCAAAGAGGGAAAAAAAGATTGGTGTGGGGAAAAGGGCCTAAAGAAGACAATTTCACAATTTGCTTTAGTGGAAAAAAATTAGGATAAATTCATGAAGAGAGAAGGAAGACAGCTGATAAATATGATGCATGCTAGTATTTTTTGTTGTCAAAACAAGAACTGTCCGAGACTTTAGGTTAACATCTGCTGTTGAGTTTTAGCAAGGAAGTTGCAAAATAATAGAAGAAACTAATGAGATGCTAGTAATTAGAAACTGTAATTAGTTTAACCATAGCAACTTTAAACTGTCTCATTTGGTATTGATTCCAAGAAGAGTCCTGAAACACCTTTTGCTTATCTTGAGTAGGGAAAAATTAAAATACAGTTGTGTAATTATGTTATTTGACACTACTTCCAGTTTAGAATGGGTATTCTGCTACTTCATCATTTTTAAAAAAAGCAAGAAGTCACTATTGATAACATTTACTCTGAGTTCTGAGAGGTATCTCCAAAGCTCCTACTTGCACCTTTGATGAAAGAAAAATTACAACTGTACAAAGGAAGCAGAAAGGGGGAGTTAAAATCATCCTTGCTCATGGACCATAAGAGTAAAACACATAATGAGGGTGTTAACACGAGGTTTCTCCAGAAATCTGTTCGTGGTTCAGTGCTGTTAAGTAACTTCAGAGATAATGACAATAAGGCCCAAGTAATGACACAGACATAAATAAACAGTAAAGAGAACTGGTTGCTGATACAGACTTGCCTTGATTGCTTGAGGAAGTGGGTTCATCTGAAGAACATGCATGTTGTTAAGGTGACATGCCAAGGAACGCATCTAATGACAAAGAAAGGAGGTTTCTCTGGTAAGATGGGCAGCATATTCCCGAGGCCATGGATCTGCAAAGGGGAAAGAGGCAATTGCAAGTAATCAATCATGAGCTTCAGTGCAGCAGCATGGCTAAATAGCAATGAAAAAAAAGGAGGCAGCGGGCAGTACTTATGATTATTAGTGAGATCACTCTGGGAATGCCATCTGTTCAGGTGTCAATGCTTTAACAAAAGAAGGTTGACAAGTTAGACATGATGAACCATGTGATAACTGAGTAATTTGCCTTAGCAGAGTGAAGTTTCAGCTCTCAAATATTAGTCAAGGTAATAAAACAGTAGAATTCACAGAATCACAGAATCACAGAGTGTCAGGGATTGGAAGGGACCTAGAAGATCATCTAGTCCAACCCCCCTGCCTGAGCAGGGGCACCTAGACCAAGTCACCCAGGAACAGATCCAGGCGAGGCTGGAATGTCTCCAGAGCAGGAGACTCCACAACCTCCCTGGGCAGCCCCTGCCAGGCTCTGCCACCCTCACTGGGAACAAGTTTTTCCTTGTGTTTCCCCTCAACCTCTTGTGCTCCAACTGACTCCCATTGCCTCTTGTCCTGTCACTGGATGACACTGAGCAGAGTCTGGCTCCATCCTCTCTACACTCACCTTTAACATATTGATAGACACTGCTGAGCTCCCCCCTCAGTCTCCTCTCCTCCAGGCTAAAGAGCCCCATCTCTCTCAGCCTCTCCTCAGCAGGGAGATGCTCCACTCCTTTCAGCATCTTGGTGACCCTGAGCTGGACTCTCTCCACTAGCTCTTTGTCCCTCTTGAACTGGGGTGCCCAGAACTGGATATAGTATTCCAGATGGGGCCTCACCAATGCAGAGTAGAGGGGGAGAAGAACCTCCCTTGACCTTCTGGCCACGCTCTTCTTAATGCATCCCAGGATGCCATTGGCCAATGGTGGCACCAGTCTCTCAGCCATGTGTTAATTATGTGTGTTTTCCACCCTCTATCTGTATTTTTCCCCACTACTTGAAGGATTGATGAAAAAATGTAAAATATTAAATTCTTAAATCTGTCAAAAGGTAGCTATCTAAAATGACCTGAAGTTTCAAAGACACAGAATTCCTGCAGCTGCTGTTAAGAAATAAGATTTGCAGGTGCTCTGTGGCTCTCTGAGCGTTTCTACTTATGAGTTTAGACATGAAGTAAGGAACGTGAATTTTATTGACTCATTCTGAAATTCTCATTTGGAATCAGGGAATATCAACAGCAAGCTGGTTTTGTCTCACACTTTGAAGCTGTCTCTCCCTCCAAACCCAGGAAGAATCTTCCTCTTTTGCAGCTAAGAGGAAGCCATCTGACTAGGCCTGTGGCATCCTGCAAGCCATTCTTGCCTTTAGCCCCATTAAAGAGAATAATTTGTTTTCTCAAAAAGCCAGTTAAAGCAAAGCTATCTGCTTCCTATGCCAGTCTTCCAAGATAATATGACTAATATTATTGTAGACTTTTTTCTCTACTCTGCCCAAGCTTTGAGTTTCCATCTGAATGTTTCTTATTTTTTGGTAATTATTATTTGTCTAGGTATTCCAAGTTAGCATCTCTGAAGAAATACTTCGTCAGAATATTAAATTATTTTTTGTGAATGGCAGAATAACAAAGAAATGTGGTTTCCTCCTAGCACTAAGCAACAAAGCAAGGAAAAATGTCAAGTTTATGGCTGCATTTGACACATAAGTTCAGTACAGCTTTAAAATATTTCCTTCAGACACATTTACCAGCATCTATTCAAAGAGCTGTACAGAAATACTGTGGGTACTTGGCATGTTCTCTTGAAATCCTAACACTACTCTTTGAGGGAAATGCATCACAGAAATATTTCAGGTGTCATGCTGCCCACGAATCATACATAATGCTCTCGCTCCAGTAATGTTTTCTTTTGAATGGTGTTTTTTTCCCACAGTCTAGGACCTATGTATTTTCAGAGTTCCTGGTATCAGAGTGTCTGCTATTAAATAGAGTATCTGGCAGCAGAAGTATGCACTGAGCTCTCCTATGCAGCTGGAGCACAGGTAAACAGTGGCATCTGTGCTGAAGCCATATGGGCTTTGTGGCAGGACTGTGGGCAGGCAGGAAAGTGGCAGGGCTGGGATAATGTCCTAGGGTGAAACGTATTTTCCTGCTCCTCAGAGCAGTTCTTATAAGAAGGATAAACACCAAAACAGAAGAAAAAAAAAAAAAAAAGAAAAAAAAAGAAAAAAGGTATCTTACTTGGTTGCTTTTTCACAAGAGTGAGATCATGTCAGGGGTTATCATGTGTGAGGGAATTAAGCCATATGATGCAGAAGAGGCTGTGGGGTATCCACTCACTGGGGCCTCTGCCACTATAGTGTCAAATATGATGCCTGAAGGTCCCCCCCAGTTGAAAAACACTGAAGAAAAACAAGAAAAAATAATGCATCACAGCATTTAACTCAGAAAAGAATGTTAAAAAGACACAAACTGTCACCAGCCTTCCTGTAGCCCCTTCAGGCACTGGCAGGTGCTCTAAGGTCTCCCCAGAGCCTTCTCCTTTCCAGGCTGAACAACCCCAGCTCCTTCAGCCTGTCCCCACAGCAGAGCTGTTTCAGCCTCTGAGCGTCTTTGTGTCTCCTCTGGCCCTGCTCCAGCAGCTCCATGTCTCTCCTGTGCTGAGGGCTCCAGAACTGGATGCAATACTCCAGGGGAGGTCTCACCAGAGCAGAGTAGAAGGGCAGAATCACCTCTCTCCATCTGCTGGTCAAGATAAGGATAAGGATTGTATTGCAATGGGAGTAGGTATTCCAGCTCTGGATAGTTTGATGGGTGGTTGTGGGTTTTTTAGTTAAAAAAAAAATAATAAAATTATTTATTTGTTTGTTTGTTAATTTATTAATTTTTTTTTAAAGATATCAAATAATTACATTCCAATGTTTCTCTGGGTTAGTTGAGATCTACAGTGAAATGCTATTTCCTTTTTATTTGTGAATACATATACTTTTCAGAACTGATGTTTTTAAATCTCTTTCAATTACAATCTTTTAACTCTCGAGGAAATCCTAGATACATACTTAATGTCTGCCTGGCTGCTAGCAGCCAAGTAACTGAGCTAAACACATTTTCCAGGTGAGGAGCTATCACCAGGATATTGCCAGGTAAATGTAAGCAGTTCAGGCAGTCACTGGGAAGACTTGCAAAACTACTTATTCAGCACTGTAATGTTTAGGTAAATGCTACAACAGCTATGTAAAAGCGAAAAGCACTTCTTACCTGTGACTCATTAATCACTGTCTGGGCTGTGGATCCTGGAGTACAAAGTCCTTTTGTCATGAAAATGATTGCTCCTTTGATCCCCACAACATCATTAAACAGTTCTAAAGAGTAAGTAAATCTTTTGGCACATGCTTTGCAAAATAAGCATTTCAGGATTCAGACACATGTGGGTGTGTTTGTGATTCTGAAGAGATTGATACAATTTTTAGCAGCGGGTGCAGAATCTGCATTGCTTTGCTGAAGGAAAAAGAAAAGTTTTTCCCTCTGCTTTTCTGAAGCAATTATGTAGAAAATTGAAATGCACATGGTGATCATGTAGGAATGCTGTATAGAGGCTGCTGTTGGAAACTGAGCCTATTTTGCCGGTCTGTATCATGGGTATGGATGAAAACCTGCCTATTGACATATGGCATGCGCCCATCAGCATGCTTTCCAAAGTGTTTTGAAGGATTCATCCTTGTTCTCACAATTCAAATAAAATACATAAATGTTCTTTCTGGAATGCCTGATGCTGCTGAGGACATTACCAGCTCTTTTGTATGACCAAACAAGGCTACAAACTGGTGGGGCATATGCTTCAGATTGTGTTCGACCCCTTGGATACCCAGTGGAGGGTGAAGGCACATGAAGTTTACTTTGTTTATCAGTGTTAGTGCATTAGGGTCACAGAATCACAGAATTTCCTAGTTTGGAAAAGACCTTTAAGACTATTATTCCCATCACTGACCTAACATTGACAAGACCATGACTAAGCCATACCCCTAAGCACTATTTCTACATCACTCTTAAATCCTCCAGGAATGGCGAATCCACCCCTTCCCTGGGTGAGCAGTTCTAGTGCCTGATAACCTGTTCAGCAAATAAAATCTTCCTAATATTCAATCTAAACTTTCCTTGGTTCAACTTGAGGCCATTTCCGCTTGTCCTATCACTTGTTACTTGGCTGAACAGACTGACCCCCTGCTATCTTTTTGGGTAGTTGCAGAGAGCAAGGTCTTCTCTCATCCTCCTTTTCTCCAAGCTAAACAACCCCAGTTCTCTCAGGCACTCCTCATCAGATTTGTGCTCTAGACCCTTCACGAAGTTTCTTGCTCTTCTTCAGACATGCTCCAGCACCTCGTGTCCTTGTATGGAAGGGCCCAAAACTGAGCACAGTATTTGAGATGTGTCCTCACCAGAGTACAGGTGTAAAATCACTTCCCTGCTCCTGCTGGTCACACTATTCCTGATACAGGCCAGGATCCTCCTGGCCCTCCTGGCTACCTGGGCACACTGCTGGCTCATGTTTGGCTGTCTATCAGCCAACACCCCCAGGTACTTCTCTGCTGAGCAGCTTTCCAGCCACTCCTCCCCAGGCCTGTTGGTGCTGTCTGGGGTTGATGTGGCCAAAGTGCAGAACCCGGCAGTGGTCTTATTGTAGCTCATACAATTGGCCTGGGTCCATGGATCTAGTCTGTCTAGATCCCCCTGCAGAGCCTTCCTACCCTCAAGCAGGTCTGTGGAACACTTTTGCAGCTGCTATAATACCTGGCAATGCTTTTTCTGGACCAATGCATATCAGTGCAATGTATGGATCAGCTGCCCGGCTGTCCCTTTGGAGCTCTGTGGCTAGTAAATTTAAATGGGGGACAGAATAGTTATCTGTAACAATTTCATCAAAGGTTCTGTGGTATTTATCTAGTAACTTCACAAGCTGAAATGGGAAGAGCTTATGAGCTTACTGAAAGAATAATGTAAATCTAAACCATTCAAAGAAGCACAACTATTTAGAAGTGTAAGAACAGTATTCTCATGCCACATAGTGCTTTGTGTGAAATAAGTTTATACCCTTCCAACATGCCATCTGGCAGCAAACTGTATATTGGTTTGCATCCCGGCCTGTGATCTTGCAAGAAAAAAATAAATTATATATAATAATATGCACTTTTAAAATACAACATTTTCAGTAATGTTCAGTGGAACTAATGGACTTAAAAGTGCTTCCAGTTATCTGTCGGAAAATGTTTTGATAAACTAGCGTCTGCTCTCAATTGCCATGTGCATATGAGTAAAGGGATTTATGTCATACTGTTGTTTGTGTGCATATGCACTCTCTGAGTGTTCAGAACATTAAAATCTGTGTTTGTGCCTGAGCCACTGCAGTGGGAGGAATCAGATTATGGAGTTTGAACTGGTACCCAAAGTCTGGGTGGAAGTAATTGTATGCTTGTGCTGTTTAGAAAGTTAGAGACTGATTGCATTTAGATACGATCTGTGGAAGTTTGCATGCCTGACGTCCTCAGGAACTGCTTTCTCCCTCTGATTTTGATACCCTTACATCTCAGGGAAGATTGATTAGTGTCTGTGTTGGTTAAGGCATCTCTGCAATTTCAAGGATCTTATTTCCTTGTGCTGTGATAATTCAAAGAAAAGGAAGTCTGGTGAACGGAAAGCAGAAAATACTTTTTTTAATTCTCAGCACATCAGACAAATATCTTCTTTGTAGTTGGATCATGGACAATTGCATGTCTCAATGAAAATAAAGAAGGTAAAACACATGCTGATAGATGTGGTATTAGTTTTATATGGGGAAATTAGACTGCCCACTGGATGTATAATGAAATGGTTAGCCAGAACCTTCTATCTTGCTGTATACACAGGGTTGCAGAGATTTGATCATGTGAAAAATAGCAATAGAGGCTCAGCTTTACAGAGATAAGGGTGGGTTAAAATAATTCATGGAGAAATTGCTCTTCTTAAAAACACTCTAATTAGTATCCAGAGTCTGCTTGTCTCCTTCCATTAAGGGTGCATCTTCAAGTGTGCATTAACATTCCCTGTGCTTCATCCATGTCTAGGAACTCTTTCATTTGTCACTCCATGTAAATTTAAACTCTAGCCTCCCAATCAGTGTTCTGAATCACTGGGATATTGAATAAGTATATAATTCTTAGTTTAGACGCTGAACATCTGTTGCCATTTGATCCAATATGTAATTACAGAAGGGGGAGCTGGACAATCAGAGATTACAAAGATGCTGCTTAATCTTCCACCACATGTTTCCACTTAAAAAGAATAACACACTAGAGAAATCTCATAGCAGCTCATGGTATATCTACTTCTCCCCCTATCCTTGATCCATAGATAAGGTTTCATTTGATTTCTGTCTAAAATTACCGCAGTCCTTATGTTTAGAACGGGGAGCATATTCACTTAGACCTTGTGAAGGACTGAAGGACTCTGACAGTGTGAAGGATTCCATTCCTGTTTTTCCCCAGTTAAAACATTTAAATTGTGGTCTTTGTTTTGCCTGTGATAATACATGTATTTATATGAAGTAATTTTTACCAACAGAGCACCAGCCATTTGGAGAGAATGGGAACTAGCATCAGCAGAGACAGAAAATGCAATCCTCCCTCAAGCTTTCTAGCTGAGCCATGGAGTGTGCCCAATGTCAGACCAGCAAGAAGAACATGATATATTTTATCCTTTTCTCAAGACTGAGCTGTAGAGTTTCCAGTGAGACTGCTCAGATGCATTTACAGAAGAGCTAGAAGTAGCAGCTGTGGTGCAGGGAAGGCAAGCATTCGGGAAAGGGCAGAAAGTCAGCAGTACTACAGCCATAAAGACAGCATGGTATGCCTTGTCTTACTGCAAAACAATGTTGGCAATGTTCTTTGAAACTGTATTTACAAAAATGTGTATCTAAGGGCTTGATCCCACACATTGACCTTTAAGAAGTGACTAGAAGGAAAAATTGGGTGCTATGGGGAGCGAGAGATGATATTCCAGGAACAGGCAATGGGAGAGGGAAGGGTTACAGTGCAGTTTACCTTGCAAGATTTCTCTGACAGTGACTTTTCACCAGTGTGAAAATGCATGCTGAGCACAAATGGAGCACACTTCTGGGGTTTGCCCCATATTTGTCTCTTTGGAGAGGCTGCTAACAGATCACCTGTGCTAGCTCAGTGGAGTGGTGCTTGGAATGATTTCTGGTGTTTTGGATGTGCACCAAAATACTTCCAGAGCTCACGTGCATGAGACAACAATGCTGTCAGGATATTTAGCTCCTTCAGAGGAAGGAAGGAGGGATGCTGAGGTTTTACATCACTTCAGAAGATGTGTGAAGACATGTTAAAGGAGTCCCTCTTTAGAGAACTTGTACATCTTAATTCGTCTGGGCAGGGTGCCTACCCACATGGATGGGCTGTGGGTAGGCTGCCAGAATACGTACTTCGCATGGTAGCCATGTGAGGTGGTGTGAATGTGGTTTCAGCTACTGAATAAGGACATAAACTGGAGGCACTTTCCATTGCCTGGAAGTCTTGGAAAAACACACGTACAAAGTTGTATGAAACTGATGAAACAGTTCCTGTGTTTCAGTCAAAAATATTTCACTCATTTTGTACTTGAGAGGGAAAACTGATTTTACTGCTGGTGGTAATAGCAATGTACAAAGACATGTGTCCTGTATATACACACAACCATTCTAAACTAATCCATTTGTGCTGTTAGCTTCTGTGCTTTCCCCAGTACACCCTTTTAGTTTATTAAAACTCAAAAAGTCTGGAGGTTTTGTGCTGTTGTTTTGTTTTTTAACATCTAATGCACCGAAGCTTTCATCTCCTCTAATTTTCTATAGGACAGAAATACAAAAATTTATAAAACAACAGTTCTTTTAGCTGCATAGGGACAATTAAATAAAAACTATTGACTCATTTAAATATAAAATAGAAACAAACACAGTTATACCCAATTGCTTTTGATGTGAAACTAATAACCCTGACATGAATGAGGGAGCCCAAATTGTTGAGTATTCAAAGACGGTCATGAGTAATGCTTCCCCTTTTCAGTCTAGCTGTATTTTACCCTCTACTCTCATGCATATTTAATTCTGGAAAAAGACAAATTAAGATAGAAGAGAGATCTGAAAGCAATTGGAAAGAGTCCTCTTCCCACTTGGGTGTGACCTGCATCTATCCCTGCCAGTTTTGTAAGCCCTCCTGTGTGTGCACTCTCTTTGTGCCCACTGTTCTCATCCCTGGGTGGGGATCTTTGTAGAGAGACTTCCAAGCCCAGCTCTGTAACTGATCACAGTTCTGTCAGGAAATAATAAAATGAGTAATGGAGACTAAGCACCATCTGGAACAAGTATGATGAGTAACTTCATGGTAAACACAATTATGGGTTTCCCACAGGTCTTGTCTGTGTGCACTGCTTGACTTGTAGGTTGTAAAGCATCTTATCCTTTTTCTTCCTCGCCTTTAATGGTATCAAAGTGCTACTGGCTTCTCAGCACACAGACACTTTTTCTGTCCTTTTCCTCCTTCTCTAGGAATGGATATACCTTTTGCTTCAACACAGCAGACCTGAACACCACCTCCAGCCTCACCCATGACCAGTTCACTTAGAAAACTTCAAGGGACTGAAATGGAAAAATAATCATGCCCATGGAGTTCAGGTATGTGTCTTACTGCTTTAGTGAGGACATCAGGAGCTCATCAGGAAAGTTGGCCATGTTAGCTAAATGTTCTGCTTCCTTCATCTGAGGACAACACCAGAAACTTTGAAAACATGAACTCAAGGTCCTGATCAGATAGGCTTATGCCTGTGAAGAAATCCTTTCTAGAATCAGTTTGCTGGCTTCAACATAATGGTATGTGAAGTAGCAAAATGCAATCATTGAACTTAAAGATGACAGATTATTTACAGAAAATCTGTGGGTGTGTGAATATATGTGTGTTTGTCGTAAGTTTTGTGCTGCCTAAATGCCAGCAGCCATTTAGCAAAATTTCACTACATTTATAAACTCTGCAGAGCTTTTAAACAATCCACAGGAAGAGGTAGGAAGCTTTAAGAGACATCACATTCATTACAGTTCTCCATGTGGCTGACACAGGTCATTCTCAAACAATGTTAAATTTCCATCTACAGCAGATACTGAAGAAAAGAAAAAAGATATTGTTTTATTGCAACATTATTCTTTTAATATTTTTCTGGTTATTCACTATTGGACTACTTTTTTCTTTCTAGGGTCTACTTTTCCCCAAAATCTAATAACATAGATTTTTAATAAAAATTAAATAAATTTTTCCAGATAAATTCGACAGCACTTTGGTTGCCTCAAAAATATTTCAGGAGTTTCCCCATGTTGTCCTTGGAAAATCTTATTAGAAGGAACTTGCTTAGCAGAGTACAATTTAATTATGCATTAAAGAGCTTCAGAATCGTTGTTTGTGTACCAGAGTAATGGTATAATCATCTTTACCAAATTTTGCCAGATTTTGTCAACATTTGTTTCTTAAAGTAGCCTGTGCATCCTTCATTTTGTGTATGTATGAAATCTTTATTATGTGATTTCTTTAATCACATTAATTCTCTCTGTATATAAACAAATGATAGCATCCAAACAATTAGATTTCATGCATTTAGCTCATAAATTAAGAAAAGTTGTAACTGAAATACTCATATGAATTATGTACTTAAAGAATAAGAGGCATTATTGTAGCTTGATTGCATTTTTCCCTTTACTTTAAAGACCTACTTCTAGTGATTTGTGATTTTTTGTTTTAGTGATAGTGATTTGTATTACAGAATCATTTATTCAGTAACAGATATATAGATACTCATATCTCTTTGATAATTCTAAGCCAAAGAAGTCCTTCTAGTGGAAGATCATAGGGAAAAATCAAATCACAGAATCACAGAATCACAGAAATTAGGGGCTGGAAGGGACCTAGAAGATCATCTAGTCCAACCCCCCTGCCTGAGCAGGATCACTTAGACCAAGTCTCTCAGGAACAGATCCAGGCGGGTCTTAAGTGTCTCCAGAGATGNTCAGTGGTGAACACCTGCATATTGCATCCCTTTTAAAATGCATTCATTTAATCTCAGGGGCATACATTTAATCTAAACTGCATTTTGCAAACTTGAGCACACTGCTGAAGTTGAAGGGAAGCAGTTTTTTTGATAGTATCCATTTGTGAAGAATAGAGTATAACATGGAGTGTGTGCTACTAAACCTGTCTCAAAGTAGGAATATCTGGGAATTCGCAGAAGATGAGATATTCTTCCAAATTCCTGTTCATTAAAATGCAGGTAAAAATAGCTGATTTCTCCTCTCACAGACAACAACTTATTTTGTTCTTCCATAGTGAAAGTTCTTTAGTATGTCAGGGGCTGCAGAAACTGCAACTTGGATTTCTTTGGAGAAGAGATTTGTATCCTCTGGCTCATTAGCTTCCTTCTAAGTTCATATTTTTTCCTGTTCCAGGCAATGTTTGAAAAGCTTCCAATCTCAGAACCTCTGTAAAATTTTTATAGTACCATATCTGTTCTAGTTGTGTTTTTCCATTGACTCCACCAGGCTCTGCATCAGGCCAATAGCAGCTATTTGTCAGTGTATCCATGAGTTACATTGACCTGTATCATGCCAGATTTCATCAATGTATTTGCAGTTCCTAGCTCTGACACAGTAAGCATGTTACATAGTTGGCACTGCTCAGAAATCGTACAGCTTTGTAGTGCTAGGCAAATAATAATACTATTTTCTATCTGCTAATGGAAGACATGAGATTCTTTTAACGAATCTATATGCTACTGTTCTGATGGGGGCATTTGTCTCTCCCCCTTCCCACCAAAATGGATTTTCTGACATTTCTGTGACCTCTTAGAAAAAGAATTAGGTGCACAGTTACCAAGCAACAGAAAGACAGGCAACACACTTTCAAAGCTCTCTAATTGCCCATAATGGTAAGAGCAGCAACCATGTTCACAAAAGCTTGGGAACTGCTGTGGGAACTCATTTACCTTTCAGTATCAGTGTAATGTTAAACTCTAACCACCAAAGGAGGAGGTGGAAGTCTGAAGGGTCTTCAAGGCTTGGAGCTACTATGGATAGAGAGGGCCATAAGGAACAATTGTCATTTTCACAATTCATGCCTCATGTTTCATTTATCTAGAATGTTTTAAATGCTTAACTCGCAAGAGGGAAGACACATTCATCTCAACAGTATTAAAACCAAAGTGAATAGGAAAAAATAACTTCCAAAGTCTCTCAAAGAATTAAATGAGAGAACAAATACAAGCTTTAAAGCACAATATATTCTGACGACTTATCCTCTAAGTTTTTAAAATGACATGTTTCATGAATCACACAATGAAATCTCAATGGGGGATGTGGGAGGAGAAAAATACACGAATACACATTTGAGTATCTGAAGGATTGCATTTTTTTTTTCTCCTTGTACCTGACTGAATGTAAGAGGTCAAGCTTCTTCCTTCTTGCATGGCATATCTGGGTCACTGCATGCCACACCTTCCTGAAGCNCAGTGGAGCTGTTTTGAAATTACTATGTAGTTTATGTTATCTGTCTAATTAACTGGTCTCACAACTGTAAGTAGAATGCACNGCCACACCTTCCTGAAGCTTTTCCATTGACCTCAAAGTCTGTACAGTCTCCAACTACTTTTCACAACCCACTTCCCTTAGGGGGATTTAGGAAGTGTTTTGTTTCAGATATTGCATGGCTCATCAGGGAGACCATCGCTAAAGGACAGTCCATTGGGCCTTTTGGCTTCACCTTGTTGTTTCCCCTGGAAGATGCCATTGGCCATGGTCTGGGACAGGTAGCCCTCATGGGCTTCTCTCTCCCACCTTGGTGAAAGCTTTCAATCCTGAATGGAAGAGGTGGTGTGTCAGCACTCTATACATCAGCTATGTGCTTTTCCCACTCCACCAAGGGCTAGTTTTAGTGTTCAAAAAGGGCTTCTGTACATACTGTCTGTATTTTTTTTCAAGCATAAAGATGTGTTTCTTTAGAAACAAATAAAGCTCTAGAGCTTTCTTATGTCATTTACACTGGGGTTAGCTCTTGTGAAGTTAACAGAAGACAATGACATGAAGCCAAGTATTTTGGCCCACGACACAAAGCAAAGCATACTCTAAACTTGGCATGGCATTATGAGCAAGAGAGCACCTTCCACATGAGCTTTTCTTCCAATATATATATATTTTTTCCTTTTGGCTCTGCTTCTGTCCTCTAGCCAGAAATGTGGTTTAATGGAATGGTATCATACAGTGGAGGTGAAAAGGCCAAGGGCTCAGTCACGCATTCTGTCAAATGCTATAGCTCTAGTCCAGCAAAGCCCTTAGGCATTTGAGTACTTTCAGAGAGTCTCACAAAATGTTACATTACTTCAAACTGAGCTAGGAATTGCCAAGAAACATGCACACAGGGTGAGTGGATACTTCTGAACTTGGAGGGGAAAAAAAAGAGAAGTTGAGCAAAAATATCTACATGTACATAGACAATTGAGCTGTGTTTTTCTATTTAGAACCTTTTTACTTCAATGGCTTTGTAATTACCATCATTTCCAGTGGAGCTGTTTTGAAATTACTATGTAGTTTATGTTATCTGTCTAATTAACTGGTCTCACAACTGTAAGTAGAATGCACCATCATTTCCAATCTGGAAAGCACTTATTTGCAACCATATTCTGACAATTCAAGAATATTTCTGCTATCAGTTCTCAATGTCAATATTGTTTGGAGACATACAGTCTGGAGGCATGAGAGGAAAGGGAGAATTATTGTGTTTGCCTGGTGCCTAAAATGAAGATATTTTCCCCATATTTAGTTAACCTATTTTTAATAGGAATTGATCATACTGTGAGTTAGAACTTCCATTAGGAGCTACACGTAGGAAAAGTACAAGTCCTATCTGAATTTAGATTTTCATTGCCATAGGGTGTCTGAGAGCATATTTATGCTGACTCTTGTAGTTAATGTGGAAATTTAAGTGGTATCCTATTACATTTATGCTACCCCTAAATCTTCCCTACCTTCCTATTATTATAAATTCAGATCATAACAGTGTTAACAGCACTACTGTTGGTAGATACATAAAGACATAAATATCAAGACTCCTTTGTATGAGACAGGTTTACAATTGGGAATAAGATGGGGAAAGCAAAGTTGTAATGAAGAATGCAGAAGGGTTCCCATCCTAATGTATGTTTTATTTTTCCTCATTATTACATTGGTTGTGGAAGAAACCCTTAATCCTAACACATCATTACTATACTTTTTGTAATATACTGCTATCAACAATAGTTGTCTCAGCCTTTTGAGGAGAAAGATTTACATATGTTATCTAGGAATGAGAAGCCTTCATAGGCAGCTTGGTTTAAAAAAAAAGAAGGTTCCTGTCCAGATGCATGTATTGCAATACACTGTTGAAGGCTTAAACAAACTCCTGAAGAAAATTTGCTACTGACTTCAATATGGGCAATGAGGGAGGGAGACAAAAATCTAGTACATAGGAACCTTTGTGTTATAGGTACCCTCTAGAGAAAAATGTGGCTTTGGCTATTGCCCTGACCTGGAGATCCTATTTTTTTCTATATACAGAGGAAAATCTAGAACTGTCTGTAAAGGATGATCTGAAAGTATCTGTTATTCTCAAATTCACATTTCCTGTTCTTTCTATTCATGACACTTCTGGATTCTGAACTAGCATCTCATCATCTCACTCTCTGCAGACTTCTTTTCTAGCTGTTAAAAATAGAAAATGGCTCTGGGATTTTTCTTGGAAGGCACTATGAGTTTAAAAAAAATGATTGCTACAGAGGACCTCAACTGGATAGCAACCCTGTGACTGTGCTGCTACTCAAGAAAAACAACTTCTAACTGTTGTGCAGTGTAACTGTAACTGTATTTTATTTATTTCATAAATGACATGCAATATTATAGGCATAGATTAGTCAGTAAAGTCAGATGTGAGGCTTCTGGCACTTGTTTGTTATACAAATAATAAACAGAAGTAGTAACTCACTCCTAATGGTAATGGAAACATATATCTGCCTCCTTGGTTTGTATACCTAGTCTGTTTCTCAAAGCTGCCTGCACCTTGGGGCTAGTGTCAGTGGAAGACATACTGGTTACAGCTATGCATATGTAATATTAAAAAAGCCAGGAAACTGTAGATGGCATCTCCCTCTTCACTATCAGGCCATCCTCCTGAACATGGGAAGTACCATTTCACAGCAAAAAAGGGACTTGTTATCTAGCTTGAAGTGTGGCAGTGATACAGCTGTCACTGGCTGCTGCTTGATATTCACCTGTTTGACTTGGAAATTGTCCACACTTTCAGCATTCTGAAGGCTGTGTCCTGCCATTAAATCATCCTGTATCTGGTCTTAATTCCTGAGGGCACAGCTCATGTGAGTAACTGCTGTGCCTGGCTCATACTGACCCTCTCCTGGAGGTGTGATCTGAGGTAAGGGGTTTTGAACAGTGGTTCTGAGAGGCTGAGACAGCAAGAGGCAGGCTGTGGTCCCTTCAGCTGCTTCAGTAACTTCTCAAGTGTGCAGATCTGAGGTTGTACCTGGAGCTGGTTGTTGTTAGTCTCATTGGTCTGAGATGGCTCTGCAGAGCTGGGATGTGTGCTGTGCTCTGTGAGGCTTTGTGGAGTTGTCTGGTATGTTCCTTTCCATGCTTCTTTTGGTTTTGATCATCCCAGGTGTCTCCATTTCTGATGGGGATATAGGTAAGTAGGTGAAGGAAACAACAGCCTTTAAAAGCTGACACTTATTTTGTGGAAACATTTTTGTTTTAAAAAATGAAAACTGTCTCTTGAGAAAGAATGAATGAACATGGAGGGAGACATTTATCTTGGAGAGCATCTTTATACAAAATCTCCATGTCCAAATTATTTTGGAAGCCAAAGGGGTGTCTCTTTAGAGTCCAGCCCCACGGAACAGAGATAAAATGGAGGAAAATGTAGAACTGAGGAGACTTTCTTTACCCTTCTGATCTTCCTCTACCCAGGCAGATGTGACTGTTTGGCTTTTGCTTCTTTTCTTGAAAAACTCTACATGAAAAGACTTAAGGAACCAGCTTTTTGACTTTGACTTGATTTATCCTCACTGTGATAGAGAAGCTTTTATATTCACACCTCAGATCCTCACCAGTCATGCATGTGTATTACCTGCAGGGGCTCAGCATCCCTGCCTGTGAAATGGATTTTCAGGGCATTTGCTGTAGGACAGGCTCCAAGTCTTGCAGGTCAGCTTCTTGCACAGTTTCCAAGCTCACCTGGGAAGCAGCATGGCTGACTCTGTGAGTTGGGCAGGTTGATCCTTTTTCACTATATTATTTTTGTCTGAGGAGAGCTGCTCCATACCTTCATGAGTAACAGCTTTCTGTTCCGCAGAGGTGACCTTCAATACAGGCTGGCCTCGAGGAGGCCATTTTTATGCACAAGCTCTCAGTTACTGGAAGCTGTCACAGAATTACCTGTTTGAAGACTCCTGGGTGCTACAAATTATTTTTTAGCACTTCAGACAGACTCTTGAAGTATTTTGCTCAGCTGTTATCTCGATCTCTGAGGTTTTTCTGAAAAGCAAAATACTCTAAATAACCTTTCCCCTGTCTTTTGGAAGTCCCTCTGAATAAGAGGCTGTCTGTGAGTATATCATTTTTTTGATATAAACAAGTTCACTTTCTGGATCACTTCTGATAGATTTTATACATCTTACTCTTCTATTTGTTTACAAATGAGAATGAAGCCAAAATCTGATCCTCTTTAGAAGAAACACCAGTTTCTTTTTCAGGATCACAATGACCTGTAAATGATTAGACTTGATGGAAGCTAGGAACATCTTGTAGAAAAGAGGTTCTATAGCAGCTCCTTCTCCCAGAGGAAAGGGGTACAGTCTGTTACATTTTATATCAGTAATGGATGGCTGCACTGATTTAGGTCTGACTCTAGGTTCCTCTTTATCTAGTGCATGGGTTTTCCTGTTCCACTCCCAAACTTACACACTTTAGTGGGCAAGAGAACGAAGAACCATGACCTCAGATAAACATCCTGATAATTTCCACAATCCTTCCTGAATTAACAATTTTATTAACAATTTTATTTTAAAAATGCAAATAACATTTTTAATCTCATCACCATTCTACTTCTTCTATGCTCATATCAGTCCACATATACCCTTGCATGTGGTATCTCTGTTCCACACTATTTGACTATATGTCTTGCAAAGCTGAAGTCACATCAGCGGTGCTGTGTTGTCTTTCCTAAGGCATTAATTAGGTAGTTTGATCCAGCTTCTGATTAATTATTTCATGCTAACCAAGAAAAATGTGCAATGTTTATTCATTCTTGTTTTCCCCACAGCAGAGGAGGCTAGTGCGCTGACACATTTTGCAGTGGGAAAACGTGGGATACTGTGGGAAAAAGGTCAGGCATGGTCTTTATCAGCCAATTCCAAACTTACCCACAGCCCAGGGCAAGCACATCATCTTACATGAAAGGAATATCAAGGCTGGAAAAGTCTGACTAAAGGCAGCTCCTGCAGCCTGCTTTCACCATAGTGTGATTAGTTTTCTCATCCTGTACAGAGAAAGCTTATAGATCAGAGTATGTGATTGCATAATAAAAGCTATCCGTGAATAAGGAGCTAGACAGATTCATAGTTTCATGATTCCTTCTGTTCTGAGCCTTTTTTTTGTTGTTGTTTGATTGAGCAATGCAACTTTTTGACTGTAATTCTTAAAAAAAAAATCCAGGAAGATTGAAGTGAAATAACATGAAGCCTTACTGAGTCTTCTGTACCAGTATTCATTTATATTCCTCATTCAGGTCTCAATCACATGAGTCTCAGGGAGCAGGAACTGTCTTTTCTTCTATGTACTATCCATGAGAAAAGACTGGAATACAAATATTGCTAGAGGTTCATGTTCTGTTTACTAGCTACAGATGAGTGTTATTTCTTAGCTTTTATTTCTGACTTCACTTATGTAGAAATGTCACTGACAAGCACATAAACTTCATACATTCATGCAGACAGACAGTGTGAGTCATTGGTGCAGATGTGAACCTTCCATCTTACAGCTGAAGTCATCATTTCATATCTCCAAGGAGTGAAATACACAACTGGCAAATGATCCCATCTCTAAAATGGGCATAAAATTATATTGTTCTACTCTTCTCATGAAGAATGAGGTTTGAGACACGGTCTTTGTTCTTTGGAAATCACACACAGGCAAATCATATGTAATACCCATGCCTGCCTGGAATTTCTAGTTGGTAGCACCTTCTTCTTCAAAGAGGGGCTAATATATCTGCACATGTCATGTTGAAGTTTTTTTTTTAAGGCTATCATACCTTCAGACAGCTTTGCAAGCCCAGTGCAGCTGTACAATTTATATGTTTCATTGGGATTTTCGGAAAGCATTGCCATGTCTTTTTCTCACTCTAGGCATGTGCACGAACTGTGACATTTCTCAGGAGGTTGGGGACATGACACAGCATGCACACTGAATCTCCCCAGGATGTCCCAGACTAGCAGAAAGAGAGATAGTTCATATTGTGTCAGACCTCTGTCTTTTCATTGCCTATATAGTAAGATCTGTGGAGATCCACAAAGGTGATGTTTGCCAGGATTCTAAGAGCAAAAGACTGAGGAACTTAGCCATTCACATGTAGATAAAGGTATGGAAGCTTCTAGACTGTGGTGGAAGAATTAACTGGTATCAGTGGTAGGCAGCTCCTCAACTTTGGCTCTGTATCCAGAGGAGTCTAATTTGGGTGTGAGATTCCACCTCCTTTAC
The DNA here is from genome assembly GCA_013401355.1 of Ceyx cyanopectus. Classification (NCBI taxonomy): domain Eukaryota; kingdom Metazoa; phylum Chordata; class Aves; order Coraciiformes; family Alcedinidae; genus Ceyx; species Ceyx cyanopectus. The sequence goes on along the minus strand of VYZU01006741.1, from coordinate 37,466 downwards.
AAGAGCTTCCCGTTTCATACTACAGACATGATAAATATCTGACAGTGGAATAGCAATTTGTTCCTATTCTACAGCAATGGTGTCCGTAATAATTTATTGGATAAGCATACACCACCATCTAATGAATCACCAGTGAATATGGGAGCAGAAATGCAAGGCTATGTGAAAGAATTCAAAGTAATGTAATACAAATATAGGCATGAGAAGAAAACACTCTGTGAGATCTGTGGACAAAAGGAGTGCAGGTGCTGCAGATTCATCTCACCCACTAGCATGGCTTGAGATGTGTGGCATTTGGTCCACTGCTTGAAAGGTCTAGCAAAATCTCCTGCTGTACCACGTAATAAACAAGAGAAGTGTTGACTGACTGTGTACTGATTGCAGTTTATGAAATGAACAGCAGGTGGGAGAGAAGCAATATGCATCCTCTGGTAGACCTCCAGCTAACAATGCTGCATATGAAAATATGTATCATGCTAGTGCAGAAATCAAGCCTTCTATATTGTGCTACTTGGAAACAGAGAGGAGCAGAGTGGTAGGGTAAGGGAAAGGGAATGTGAATTCATGGAATTCGTGTATGAAGTAATTTTTCTTTAGTCTTTTTTTTTTCCCTCTCCCCTATTTCATACCCATATTTCTCTGCTGTCTGGCAGTTTTGTTGTTTCTCAGCTTTCCCCAAACAGTCCATCTCCAGATGATACCTGCCTACCTTGGTGTCCAGCACCTCCCTGACTATTCATCTGTTTCTTGCCTCTTGACTTCATGTTTTGTCGACCTATTTCTTTCAAATCAGTTTCTCTGTGCCCTGTCTTGCTCCTGTCCTTATGCCTATCCATCTATCTCCATTAAAACCTAAATATTGAATATCAATAAAAATAATACAGCCTGTTTGGAAGGAGGTAATTTCTGACTGACTGTTCATTTGTGGTCAAACACAACAGTCATAAAAGGGCTGTATATCAGGCAAATGACATAAAATGCACACAACAGCAATTAAAATCAGCTGTATTATCTGGGGACTCAGCAGGGCTGACTAGTTAAAACCCTGCCAATGTTTTGATTAGTACAACTCTTTACAAGAATTCATGGTGTTCCTCTCTCCTCACCCCCACATCTAATATTTGACCCTTCCTCTCTTTCTGTATGGCTTAGCTGCTTACCCTATGTTTTGGTTCTTCCCTGTAAGATACAGCTTCCTAGACTGTTCTTTCCCTCCCTCCCTCTGAGTCATTGCAATGCAATGCAAAATTGTCTCCCTCTCCTCCCTAACAGTAGACTGTATTTCTCTGCGTCAAGATTCCTGCCAGCGATGTTTTTCTACCCATTGTGTCCATTTCAAACACCTTGTCCTAGTGAAACCCCACCTGTCTCCATCTCTGTCCCTTCATTTACTAACCCCTCTCTCTGTGCCCCCTTGCAGAGGAAGGTGTTCTCACCGCTTGAGTGCTGCAGGCTGCTTGCAGCGGGTGGGAGGACCCCAGGATTGGTGAGGAGCTTCTGGACCACAGTGGCACTTTGCATGAGCACTGGGTCTGCCTGCCTGCAGCTACTTGCAGAGAGTCTGCACGGAGATGATGTCTTTCTCTATCACCTTCACGCTCACTGCATGTGCTCACATCCCTTCTTTCAGTGTGCCTCACATTTCCCCTATCTCTATTGCCTCTCTTCCACAGGCTCTTCTCCCATACCCTCTTCGTCTCTCTGGCTGTTGAGCTCCAACACAAAAATTGTCCCTGAAGCACATGTGCAGCCTGCTGTGGGGCTGTCCTCTCCACGCTGCAGTGTATTTTTGCAGCTAGTGTGCTATCTATCACATACCTAACCACTGGTGATATAGATTGAAAAGACCATGCACTGCACAATATTGAAAAGACCATATGGTTATATTTGAGTACTCGCCTGTCTTCATGTCTCTGTAATATTCCTTCATTGTAAACACTTAGGCTGCTTTTAATGAACTGATTTAAGAGTAGAAACGAATCTATGGTAGTATTTCATTTAGTGGTGTTGGTTTTTTTGATGTCTGGCCAGTAAACAGTCTTCAAAGTCATTCTGTGCCTCTCATTTTGTGATTTAGATTTCCCTTTGGTCAAGTAGTTGCAAAGGGGGCCTTGGAGCAAAGGTCTTGCTGTATTCTCTTTGTGGTCATCTCTGGTCAAGGAGTGAATCAGAGATGGTGTCACATAACCACAGGCAGGTAATGCTATTTGAGACTCTCTAGGGCATTAACATCAGACGAGAGTTAGTACATGTGATGCAGGCCCCAGAACAGGCATGCAATTTCTTCATGAGGCAGCTGGGGGCATCATTAACAAATGTTCTCAAGTCCCTCTTACTGCTGAATCCCGCAGCGAGCATCAAAAATAGATTGTACAAGAGAACATACTCAAATTCCATGCTGCCATCTTCCCTCCTAGTAAAAAACCTGCTTGCAAGGTGCAGACCGCGACTATTTTAGATTTTTTAGTTGCTTTAATTCTCCATACTAACCAGAACCCACAATAACCATCCATGTAACCTTTGAAAGCCAGATAGAGGTGTAGTAGCTAATGGAATGAGGAGGGAACTTTTGATGTTTTGAGAAACTTTGTATGGATTTGGAGGAACTCTGGAGAAAAGCCACCTGCCAGCCCAGCAAAACTTTTACAGTCTGTGAGACTTGAGCCTGCATTAATACTTCAACAACACTCATGATCTTTGTCAAATGCAGGTCATTTCTGCTGGCAGAGCAGCACAAGGGAACAATGCACCTGCTTGTGCTGCTCATATAGTGCATAATGAAGAGATTTCATGTTTTGCATAAATTGCAGATTTTTACATGAAAGGGTAAAAAATTATTTATTTAAACCTGTGATTTCCAAACTTCCAGCTCCTGATCTGGTTTGCTTAGGCATGTGTCTTACCTAACACATTAATAAAATTTTCTGGTATAAGTTTTAGAATTATCCAAAATAAAAAGGGACACCAAAGAAAAAGGTTGGGTTTTGGTTTTTGGTTTTTGGGTTTTTTTAAATTCTCCCTCCCCTCTCCTACTATCTAGCATTCAGAGAAATAAAATCACCCAGCCAGCTGCACACCCCTAACCTCACCATTGCTGAAAGTGAGTTCTTCCATTTAACCAGCTCTGTGCTTCCATTTCCACAGCCATAATAGTGGTTGTCGTGATTCCTGGCCTCAGTGACAAAATGCAGACTAGCTACAGTGCTGCTGGACCTAATACTGATGGCAAACACTTAAGTTCCAGATGGTTAGAAAGATTTAAATTTTCCATGTGCATTATTTCCATATTTTGTAGATTCACAAACATATTTTGCTTTAATATCTGGTATTTGTTTCACTGTGATTATGCCTTGAAATGGATGTTTTCAAAGACCTGAGATAGCTGTAGAAATGTTTAATGAAGTTTTTTATTTGTTTAGTGTTTGTTTTACTTTAAAAGTGCTTGTATGTGCTAAGTATTGTGCAAGGTCAAGCCAGGAGATGAGGTTGCTTGTTGAGTCACCACTAAACAGATAGGGGCCTTCCTTGATTTACGTCATGTCAAAACGTATTTCAGTAATTTATTTGTATGTCTTCTTTTCCAGTCCTTTAGTAAATTAATAGATCTCATTGATACATCAGACCAAATCAGGTGTATTTCTCTTGAAGGAAAGAGGTGGGTTATCCTTGTTATGTGATACAAACCTGAACAAGCATTTACCCACATGTTACTTAGAAAAGTTAACTTAGCATCTGCCTACAAAGGGGACATGTTAAACAGTATTAGCAGATACAGCAAACCTGCTTCAAGGCCCACCTGACCAAAAGTGTTTTCCATTCCTTGTAAATGTGTGGGATGAACATGGCCTCACACCTGGGGATAGCAGCAGGCTGAGGCATCTGGGGCTGGAAGAAGTTTTCCTGTGCTAGCACCCAGTTCTTCTCTTGTGAAGTGAAGAAGGAGGAGATGGGAGAGGGCAGGATGGGGGAAGCTCACTGCCACAGAGGGAGGGATACCAGGCTGTAATAGGAAGAATAATTTCAGGTCTTAGTTGAAGTGGCAAGTCCCAGGCAGACAATGAGACGATGTCATGGAGGGCTTGTGGCGCTTAATTTGCAAAAACCTCTATTCCATGAGCTAGAAGGGTACCTGCCTAGGAAGGGAGGCAAGGAAATGTCACTTGACACACAGTATTATCAGCATGCCAGTCATGAGGCAGGGAGCTAGCAGCAGGGTGCTTTCAAGAAACGTGCCTCTCTCTGCAACTGTGCTGATGAGATGACAGTTAAACTGACTGGGAAGTTCAGTGGTGAGGAGCTCTCTGTTGGTGTACAGGTGGTTGTTGGTGTCCTGGCTTTTGTTTGGGAAGAGGTGTTTTGCTGTCCTTTTAGTTTAAAGAGGTGGCCAAATACAAAAGAAATTAAGCATCAAAAATGCATGTCAGGAGAATCCTAGATAAGCTAACAAAAGACAGGAAATTCAAGGATATCTTCAGCTAATGGTATGATTTTTACCAGCCTGAGAACAACAAGGAAAAGGGTCATCCCAATGTCACTTCAAATCACAGGGCTTTGTGAAACATTGCTGCTATTAGCAGAAGAGTTGAGCTGGCAGAAGAAAGTTGCAGAGGTACAGGCCTATCATAATGCTTTATTAAAGAAAATCTGAATGAAATGACAGCCAGAATGGAAAATAGCTACGCATACTTACAGCACTAGTAATTCATTTCAGTTTTATTATTATTCATAATAACAGATTATAGTCTTCTCCCCTTTCTGTACCACTGCTAACTGTGTTCTTGCAAGATAGCTAAGCTGAGAAATTTAGGAACAAATTGCATAATTCAGATTACAGTTATTGGTGCCTTCCTCCATTCACCAATGCAAAAACAGCCAACAAGTAATACTACCATCTCCAGCAACAGCCAACCAGACCATTCAGCCTGATATAAAGGATCAAATTGCTGCAGGTGCTGAGCAGGGCTGAGAGGGGCTATGTTGATGAGAATAGACCAGATAGAGACATATGCCTGTCTCAACCTGAGAGGTCCACCTGTCACTGAAGATTTTTGATCTTCTACAATTTGTGTAGAACACAAGCAGTGTTTCTAATGTCTCTTTACAATTAGCTGGACACATATCTGCATGAAACAGAAGTAGCAACAGCACAGCTAAAATTTGGTCACAGTTTTAACATAACTTTACTAATCTTCTTGCTCATTGCTACTGGAGGAGGTTTTTGGTGCTGTGTCCTGCATTGCTGTTTCCTGTAGCTCTGAGTTCAAGAAACAATTACTGTTCCAAAGGTGCAGTGGTGACAAGGGTGACATTTTCAGCAGCCTCTGATGGGACATAATTTTTCAGTCAGTTGACAGATTTGAAAAACTTGCCTGAAGTATTTATGGTGTTTGAATATTATTGTAAAACACATTTTATATTCAAACTTCATGATTACTGTCCTGAGCTCCAAGATCATGTGATGTTTCTTGTGAAGCTAATATGCAACACAGAGCTGTTTTGCCTTAGAATACTCTTTGATTTAGCAGTGTGAACAAAGTAGAGAATACCCAGGCTGAGGAGTTATCTGAGATTGCTTTGTCAAAAAAAGACAATAGGGTTCTTCAAAAGATGATGACCATTTTTTAGTGAGTATTTCGTAAGACATGAACAATATTATTATTGCAATCTGGAAAGGCAGGAAAAACTCACAGTTCTGACTGTCATGAGTTAGGGTATGTATGTTTTCACTGGAGAACTGAGTCACAGCAAGGAAGTACAGGCATTGCCCCTAGAAATAACTGGGGGTATTTATGTATCCAGTTACATGTAAAATAACATAAGAGAGATATTTCTGAGGTATGAAATCAGGATCACAGGGGAATTCACACGTGGACCTCGCAACTTGATCATTCATGATGGCATCTCCTGAGCTGTGAGGTAAGTTCTGCTGATTTCCTGTAGGTGTGCCCTGACTAAGTACCGTGGCTGTAGATGTTAGCAGCAGAGATCAGAGCTTTCACGCTGAGTCAGATAACATTGAGTTCCCACCTTGAGCTGTGAGCTGGCTCTGACTGTGCCTTTGCACTTTCAGTTTCCTGCCCAGATTCATCAGCTCTCAGTGGATGGGGTCTCAGTCCAAGTGAGTTCCAAAGAATTGTTTAATTTCTCTCTTCCAGACCACAAAGGGTATCTGGAAGGCAAGGCACTCACTCCTGCCTACATATGATGTGTCTTTATAAGGCTTTGTGTCTTTGCATTAGTGTTTGATATGATAAACTCATGCTGATCCCTGTGAATTCATTAACTTGACTTACTGTGTTCAGTGGGCAAACTTATAATGCTTGCCAGTTTTGTGAAGACGTATTTAATATAATAAATAAAAGTAGTCATTACTGTTAATCAATAGTCATAACCTTGGAAAGAACTGTTTGGATGATCTGAGCTTCAAATGGGTGAACAACACTGTGTTGAGGAAGATCATGTGCAATTTAAAATAGCATTTGCACAGGCTGTGCAGCTGGGCATATTTTGTACTGGACAATGGTCCTTTCTGGGAGAGGGAAAAGGATTTAGTTCATCATTCAGGGGCTGCATTCATCAGCACACAATCCACAGTGAGTCACTGCCAAAATACACGGCAGGGCAGGAAACCACAGCTGTCAGGAGGGATTGCCTCCCATGTAGTTATGAAATATTCCCCCTGCTGCCCCCCGAGATCAGCAGGAGGCAATTTTTACCATCTACTTTCTCTAGGTTTGCATGGCTGAATCAAACCCAGTGCTTCTAGACCCTATAGCTGTACAGAAAGCTTTTTTAAAAATAAAATAACATGAACAATGTCTGACCAGTGAGGTGACAGCTCCTCTAAGCAACAATGACAGCAGCAGGAAGAATAGTTCTGAGATGTATGAATTGCTCAAATTAATCTTTTGGGTCAGTTTGAAACCTAAAGTTGGGAGAGGCTAATGTATTTAATTTCACTGCTTATCAATTTAGGAAAATGTCCAGTTAATATAGTTTTGTCTTAATCCTAAATAATTTCCCTGGACTTTCCTGAGGACCTCTTATGTGCTGTACTTTGATACTAAAAGCTCTGTTTTTCTCCGCTTTTAACTTTAAATGTGCAGTTCTGCATTTTCAGAACCAAACTTTGCAGCATGCCGCAGACTGACAGTATAAAGCAGGACAAAATAAAGCTAATTTAGTGAAGTATAGAGAGTGCAGTGGATCTGCATTACTTTGTTTCTTTTCATGTTTATTCGTAAAAAAGACCCCTCCACTGAGATCATCTGATTCTTCTCTAGATAGGATTTTACAGTCTTTCTTCAGAATTCTAGTCTAGTTTGATGGGCATAGACAATTACAGAAGACCCTTGATTATAGTCTTATGAATGTAGTAAATATATTTGAGGATAGGAGTGGGGATAAATTCATGAATACAGGAAAGTCTGTATAAGGGGCTGTGATTGGATGCACTGTCTTGGTCAGTCATCTGGATGTGGAGGGGCATCTGTGCGAATATTAGCCTTTTATATATTAAAAGGTACAGATCCCTTTATTTGAGGTACCAGGTGAGTAGAGTTGCTCCAGCTGAGGGATATATGCAATTAATATGGGTATCCCTCCCAACCTTCTCTTGCTCTGAAGCTCTCCAGCAGAAGCTGCATTAAGAATAAGCTGCTCTGGACCAAGCTGTCTGCCTGTTGTGGGGTGACTGTATCCACTGACACAGGTAAGTTTGTAATATTGAACTGACTTGTCTTACACTGCAGTTTGCAGAGCAGATACAGGAGATGTCAGAAAGGCAGAGAGTCATAGCTCAGAAGTGAATATGACCACATGGATCCATTGTTAGTGAGAAACAAAGGATTTATTTAATCATGGCCCTAGGAACTTTTGCCATTCCTTTAGGGTATGAGCAGAACAATGAACATGTTTATATTTGTTATCTTGCATGTGCTTTTGCAGTTTTATGCAGGAATAGGTAGAGAAAGAGAGAAAATTATTTTGTTGGATATTTGTTTTAAAGAAACTGAGATCACTTTCCTGTCAGCCTGGTAAAATATTTTATGAATCAATACTTGAACTGTAAAGGGGAGAAAGAAGTATACTGTCCTCCCATATTACAGAGATGGACTAAAACCAGGGGAAATGAAGGCCTGAAGAATGCAATGAGAAATTAAGCAAGTGCTGCAAAGATTGCAGCCTGGGAGTTTTCTCTTGGATGATCAGAGGGGAACAGGACAAGGTGGTATGCACACACACTCTGAGTCTTAAATCTCTTTTAATCTTTATCAGACACAACTATTTCTGGGGAATGAGGGCACTTTGTACAAAGAGAAGGCTGACATGACACAGAATACCTGTAAGCAGAAGCTGTCATGTGGTTTTGATCATATTGCTGCTGCAAAAAATATCCTGATGCATCTTGTCTTTTCAAGAAATAACCATAGTTGTGTCTCTCATGCTGTCTAGTTACTTGTTAATGTTCACTTCTCCAGATCTTTCTGTTTTCCAGCTGCTGTAGAGGGGGTAAGCTGTGATGTCAGGCAGACTTTCTATGTTCTGGGCTTTTCTGTGTGCAATGAAAGATTATAAATGGGAACACAACATGTGGGAGGCAACAGGGTGGGATTGTGTGCATGTTGGTGAAGATTTATTTCTTTATTAATTATCAACAATTTACATTGCCAAGCCATACTGGAGGGGAGAAGTGTTGACTGCTCCCAATGTCTCTGTGCTCCCCCTTTGGCTCCTTGCAGATAGGCTTTAACAAAAGGAACACATAAGTTCTGCATAGGTGGGACTCTGTCTTTTCCTTAAGTAAGTGCTCCTGCTGACTGCAGCAGGGAGGACGTGGATGGCAGGCAGCACACTGCTTCTAGCAACAAGGAAAGCTAAGGCCTCCCTTGAGCTAAAGCTGGCGAGGGAGGTCAAGGGCAACAAGAAAAGCTTCAAGTACGTTGGAAGCAAAAAAAGCCTCGAGGCAATGTGGCCCCTGCTGGATGAAGCGGGTGCCCTGGTGACTGAGGACAGAGAGAAGGCTGAGTTACTGATGCCACCTTTGCTTCAGTCTTTACTTCTAAGGCCAGCTACCAGGAGCCCCAGGCCTCTAAGACCCCAGAGGAATTCTGGAGGGAGGGAGTTTTTACCTCAGTTGAAGAGGCTTGGGTTAGAGACCAATTGAGTAAACTGGACATCCACAAGTCTATGGTCCTGATGGGATACACCCACGAGTGCTGAGGGAGATGTCAGAGGTTATTGCTAGACCACTCTACATAATCTTTGAGAGGTTCTGGAGAACAGGAGAGGTGCCTGAGGACTGGAGAAAGGCCAATGTTGTCCCAATCTTAAAAAAGGTCAAAAAGGAGTATCCAGGTAACTACAGGCCCGTCAGCCTCGCCCCCATCCCTGGAAAGGTGATGGAGCAGCTTGTCCTTGCTGCCATCTCTAAGCATCTGGAGGAAAAGAGTTTTATAGTAATAGTCTTGCTGCTCCCCCTCTTTATTTGGGCAAGAATCGAGAACTCTATCATTTCATGGTCACTAGGCTCAAGAAGGCCTCCGACCACCACGTTACCTACCAGTCCCTCTCTGTTTGTGAGCAACAAGTCCATCCAGGCACCTCCCCTGGTGGGCTCACTTACCAGCTGAGTCAGGCAGTTCTCTTCCACACAGCCCTGGACTGATTCCTGTCTGCTGTGTTATGGACCTAGTAATAATCCCACACATTTGAATGGAACAAACTTGTCCAGTCTTTATGTGCTTTCTGAAGGGAAAAACTAATATCTAAGGCCTAGGTTTCTCTGCTTGAGTATCTGCAAAATTAAAACAAAAGAACCACACAAACTGCTAAATTTTGTAGTATTATTTTCCCATCTCTTAATCTTCCTTTCACTTGCATTTACCTCTAAATGAAAGAGAGGTACATTGAACAAAGTAGTTCCAAGCTAACTCAAATATTGGAAGCCAGCTGTGTCTGTTCGCTTCCTCAAATTACTGATAAAGTAGCTTTCTCAACAGCTCTACTCACTGCAAAAATTGAAATCAGATATGCCTACAATGTGTTTTACTTGATAATGAGCATATCTCACCTGAAGGACAATGATATTCACATTCATATTTTCTCAGTTTATATTGCTTTATACTATTTAATAATGTAGATAAAATGTGAGTATAACTGGTTTAAAAGCCTTTATGTTGCAAGAACACGTCTGAGAATGTGGTGTATAGCTGTTCAATGTGGACTAGATTATTTTGCTCTATAAATTGGCTCCTTCTTTCAAGGGTAGACATCAGGTCCTGAAGGAACTGTAAGTCCTGAATGTCCCTGACTGGCCTCACCTGGGATGCCTACCCCATGTCCATGGGCATGGAAATAAAAATTCAGCCCTACAATGAGGAAATGTAAAAAACTTTCACAATAATAAGAAAAAGTCTCACCATTTGCTGATAGTAACATATGCCCATTTTATAAACATAATGAATTATTGAAGTGGTTCAAACTGTTCTAGTTAAATTATTACCTGTTATTATTTCTGTAGCATCCATAGATTTAAATCAGTACCCTTCTGGGATACTGCTTACTATGTAAACGTACAGTAGATCAGGTCTGGCACAAAGACATTATATGCTAAGTAATGAAGGGTTGAGGAAAGGGAAAATGATCACCTCTGCAGGGAAGGAACACCAAGAAATCCAAGGTCAGACTGATGCTGATCAGAATTACACAGATTGAGTTGATCCAGCATTGGCATGATGAGGCATATGAGATGAACTTTTCATTCCCTTTGGCCCTATAATGGTGAGGTTTTTTCCATGTTTCTGTTTATTTTGCTTTGTTTTGTTTTGTTTGGGGGGAGTTGTGTATGTGTTGTTTTGTTTTTGTGTTGTGTTTTGTGCAGTTGTTTGTGGTTTTGGTTTTGCTTCTAAGGTTCATATTTCTAGTTCTCTAGATTAGGGAGCTGCTTGGAATGTAGAAACTGAGATGTGGGAGGAAATGGGAAGCACTGCGATATGATGAAGTCCTTCATTTTGGGTGTCCGTATAGGTGGTGAACTTGTCTACTGCTAGGAGCACAGCAGTGATTTTATGTCCACAAGCTTAAAGAAAGACATCAAGTGAGTAGAGGAGATTTGTTGCATTTATTCTACCTTTTTCCTACTCTAAGCAGATTTTGGTTGAGACAGTGTTTGTTCCTGATTTGGCAGAAAACCTAGTCGACTGTCAGCATTTTCTCGGTCAATATTGCATCAGTCTAAGCTTTCTCCTAAAATTTGTCTGTTCTTAAAGCTTCCACTGAAGAACTTCCATTGCTTTGGTTCTCTTTCTTGCACTGCTTGGGAAGGTACCTGTCTCGCTCCCGTCTTGGCTCAGACCAGGAGTCACCTGCCAGCACACATCAGTCAACTTGCCTTTCTAGGTGGGGACAACGGCAAGTGGCTGTCTGTGCTAGAGCAGATGTAGTTGGTGTTCTTACATATAAAGCTAGAAAATTGTCTGCTTCTGCAGCAGGATAATATTTGAGTCAGCTCTAGTGCTTTGGTGACAGTTCACAAGGTTGTTGTGAACTTAAAATACTTCTATCATGCGAACATTCTTTTGTTGAATGGAAAGCAGGAGAAAAAGTAGCTTTAAGAGCTGGTGATGATGCTTTCTCATGTTCAGGATGTACTTTCTTTGCCAAAACAGTGTCATTTTTGGAAGTAGGAAAATAAGTATAAAGTATAAGAAAGTAAGTAAACTCCCCTCGTAATAGTTTTCTGAAGATAAAGCTGTTTCTTACCCCAGCCTGGGCTGAGCCCTGAATGGACAGAGGGCAAAGCTACAGGCTGATCCTCCCAAGCTCTGTAACAATCAAACTGATCCAACTGTGTGCCTTTAAGACATGACTAATGCCTGCTTGGCTGTGTGTCCTTCTGATGCTCCATCAGTGCTCTTGTCATTGAAGGTGGCCTTAGACAGTGTGTTGAGTGGTGGAAGAAAGATCATTTAGTAGGTGTTGCAGTGGAGGTGCTTTATCTGCTGCCTGGGATGGAGCTGCCTCAGGCAAGAAGGGGTTTTTTTCTGCTACTGTCTGTTCTGCGTTATTCACAGAATGGTAGGGGTGGGAAGGGATCTCTGGACGTAATCTAGTCCAACTTCCCAGCTAAAGCAGGTTTGCCTAGATCAGGTTATGCATGAACACCTACAGGTGGGTTTTGAAAGTCTTCAGAGGACACCTCCCAACCCATCTGGGGAGCCTGTTACAGTGCTCTGTCACCCTCCTTGTCTCTGTGTAGTAAAAAGGGAGGAGTACATGGGGCTCAGAGCCAGGAGTTGATGGTTCAAAACACCCAAGAGGCTGCCTTTAGCTTTTCTGTGACCTCTGGACAGTACCTCTGCCTGCCTGCCATCATTCACCAGAGCATTGATGGTTGTTCAGTAACAAGTCTCCTTCCCTTAGGTCTCTCCTAACCCCACATCCCAGTCACTGGGCAGTATGTGACCTTCAGGCTTTTTGTCTTTTTATAGGAGTCTTGCATTTTCTACTGAGAAGAGAAAGCTCTTTTGGCTAGGTGGATTCACAGCTGGAGCCACTGCCATCATGTTGGCTTGTGCTTTCCATGAGCATTAAATTAACTTTTAAAAAAGCCAACAAATTTTATGAGAAAAGCCAGTCTTTTCATAGGTGCACCAATAAATGCAAATGGTTATTTCACATCTGGGATCTCTCTGTGTGGAAACTATACATAATTTTATAAGTCATCAACTTTAAGAGGTGCCCAAGAATGATGAAAATAGGAACATAAATTTGCAGGAGACAAACCATTTTCACAGAAAAAGAAAATTCCAACAAAATAAGCAAGACCTGGGGGTGTTCTGGCATCTATTAGAAAAAGACATTAAAAAAAAAACCAATCCTGCCTTTTATTTTATGACAGTGTATAAGAAATCTGAAAAACTCACAACTTACTGTAAAAAAGATTAAAAATGCACTTCTCCTAATTTCATAGAAAAGTGCTCTGTTAAATCTAAAATTTTAATCATAATGTTTGATTATTAGTGCTCACCAAGAGGATTACAGAATAGTCATTAAATCTTATTACAAAGCAAAGTGCAGAAAGTAATTGCACATATTTGTAAGTCGCTTAGAATTTATTAAAAATGCATAAAGAAAAACTGCAAGATTTTCTGCAGGCTCAAAGCTGCTAACCCCTCTGGGTAAACATACATCAGCTCATCCCTCCAGCAACCTTCTCTGTTTCCTCCCAGTGTGGCAAGAGGACGATTGCTCCCTGCTTTAAGGACAAAGACACTGTGCATGTGATCATTTGAGTTGCTGTGAGCTGTAGGAGATAGGGAAGGCCTGCATTCATGTTAAAGTTAGGAAGCTTTAGGAGAAGTTTAATTTAAGCGGTTCCTCAGGCTAAGCATTTCCTTCCCTGCCCCCATCCTCCACTGAAGGTTGCTTTAAGGCTGCACTTTCAAAGCGATCTATGGGAAATTAAAAGCTCTGGTTCCATGGATGTTAATGTGATTTTTTGAGTAAATATCCTCCACTCCAGCACCATGATGAAGCTCTGCTCCACCGTGAGAATGGCTATATTCCCTTCATGCGAAGGAGCTGTTCCAAAGCAAGGTAACTTTAGAAGTGCATTAATTCTGGATAAGTTACACTCTCCACTGCCGTGGTGACTGTAATTTCTGTGCTGCCTAGGTGATATTATGCAGGTAGGGCTGCATGGGTTATAAGGATGCTGATTAAAAGAAACTTCTTAAATTTGAAGAGATTAGGGACATTTCAGCTTTATATGCCTGTCTTCTATGCAGACTAGTTACTGTACACAGGGAGTTGAAAATGAAAAAGAAAGCAGGAAAGATATGGAGAGAGATCTGTGATATGACCTAACCTTTAAAAAATGAGTACCGAGTTTTAGTATCTCTGTGCAGCATGCCTCTATGAACAACACTCAGTGCATCCTGAAATTTATTCTTCTTCGAGGTGTCTCTGGGTAGAGATCCAGAAGGAAAAGGCACACATAATATATATCTGAGATTAAGTATCAGGAACTGCAATTTTAGAGATGTGCATTTCCACATATGCCTACATAAACATCTGACTGCAGATCTGACTGTAATGCAAGCAGCATTCTAGCCATTGTTAAACTGTAAGTCAAACCTATATAAAATGTGCCTAATTATGCTACATGAGCTCTAAAAATAAAATATTAAGGTAAATTAATACTGCACCCTGTATAGAAGTACTTCAAATGGAATACATAATACAAAATATTGATTCAAGAGGGCTGCCCTATTGAAAATCAAATGAGTTTTTGCCATTGCTGAGAGCACACAAGCCCAGTGTAATCAGCCTGTTCAACTAATCATTACAGCAGTGCTGTTTGTGACACTCTACTTAATAGTCTGTCAGCATTTCCATTAAAAAACTTACTTTTTCAGGGATTTGTATTTTGTCCATAAAAGGTTGTTCTGATAAAAAATTTGAAGCACATACACAGACATGAAGGAAGAGAACTCTCCCACCCCTCCACCCAAGTTGCTTTTGAAAAGTCTGATCCTGGGTCACCAAAGACAGCAAAAATTTTGCCTTTTATGTCAGTAGGAGTAGAATTGGGATGAAAGGTTCTTCTGGTGATTAATTGCAGTTAACAAGAGCTTTGCTTTTGACCTTAGCTGAGCTTAGGTTTGCTGATATGTTTTAATCAACAGTGTGTGAGGAACTCTGAGGCACCTCTCAGATTTTATTTCTTTTTTCCTCAAATCACAGTTTCCTTTCTGGTAGAGACCTGGGGAAAAGCTTTTCTGATGTGACAACTTAGTAAATGAAGGCAAATACTGTGGCCCAGATTTCAAGCTCAGTACAAGCTCTTTCCTTCTGTGCCAAAATGGAGCTTTCCTACTATAATTGCTTATGCTGAAAGTTGGCGCCAGAGGCAGTAGACTTCAGGACAGTGGAGAAATGTATCATTTTGAACGCTTCTGACTACCTGCAGTGTAACATTTATAAGCTATGACACTAGCTGTATCAAATCCTGAGCAGTCAGATTTGATGTTGCTGTTGGACCTGCCTTGCAGAAGTGGAAGTAGGACTAGATATCTCCTGAGGTCCCTTCTCACTTCCATTCCTTTGTGTCTCTGGGGAGCTATGCACAAATATGTAACACCTGCTGACAGAGAGACTTGGTCAGATTCTAGTTTATCCTCAGCTATAAATATAAACATTCTGGACTTTAGGACATTCAGAATCACAGTTTGCTTTGGTCTGTTATAGATGTGATTAAGCTTGATAGTTAAACAGCCTGGATTGCTCTTGAATATCCAAAGTGAGTGATCTATCTGACAAGCAATGGATTCAAATAATTCACTTCTTTGTTTGGAGACAACCTAAAACTTTATTTGCACAAAAAAAACCCACTTGAATTAAAGTGTAGAAGTAGTTCTGAAAATTTTGACCTGTAGAATTATATTAGGAGTAGCACTAGAAATGTGTGTTTCCTTTCCTGTTCTCTGTAACACCAATATGTTGAACTTGCACTGATGTAATTGAGGTTATTCAGAGGTACCTATTCGGATTTCTTAGACAGTGACTAAGAAATAGTATGGTAGCTATAGGAAAATAATCCATATGAATAAAGTACATGAAAATGCCATAAACCATGGTAGAGCTCTGGAAGGGGTTGCCCAGGGAGGTTGTGGAGTCTCCTGCTCTGGAGACATTCCAGACCCACCTGGATCTGTTCCTGGGTGACTTGGTCTAGGTGCCCCTGCTCTGTCAGGGGGGTTGCACTAGATGATCTTCTAGGTCCCTTCCAACCCCTAATATCTTTGAATCTTAATAAGAGGCTAATTTACTATTTGCAGTCATAATATAAATCACATCAGTCTCTTTGTTCAAAGTAATGTAAAACTATCAGTGTGATGAAAGAAATATCAGTTGCCATGTAAATGAGGTCTTTTTGGACGTTGGCTAGCTCTTTGGGACAGAGGAGGGATAATATGACCCTGGAGAAAATTTGAAGTATGATGACTTGGTGAACACTATGACTTTACTTCCATTCCTAAAATGGGAAAGCAAGATTGTATTCAAGTTATTACAGATATCAAGCATCATACTGAGAAGATAAAAATGAACATACATAAAGCTGTATCACTTTGAAGCATTGAATGTCTTAAGTTTACTTATGGTATAAAAAATTATAAATAATTTTTAAAAAGATGTATTCACTTTTGTGGAATGCATCTCTAGATGATTTGCTTTTATATTTAAGTGTTTACCATCTCAGGAAGTTTCCTGCATACAGACATTACATTCCTACATGCCTCAGTTACTGCTAACTCTGAGCCATCTTATCTACCTTTCAAATATTTATTTGCTGCCACCTTTGCTGCCATCATTCCAGTGACCACTGTATGCCTTTGTTCGATCTAAAGCTAGCCTTGGGTAAATGTTGAGGTAGTTTCTAACCTTGGGAGAAGTGGTTGCTTATAATGCAAAAAATGTTGTTCTATTGTGTGCATTTAATAAATAAATAAATAAATAGTAGTTTCTGTGTTCAGCCACTTTGCAGTCTTACACCTTCCTCCTGAGTCAGCTACTGTGCTTGTTTGCTCCATCATTATCCTGGCTGAAAAATGTCAGAGTGATGGAGTACCTACGAGCAGTTTCCAAGAGAAAAATAAGGGGATTTGCTGAGTGAGCACGAGATGTATTCCACAGAGAATCCTAATATCTGATAGCAAATCCAGGGCAGAAGCAGGTCCCCTTGCAAAAAGCCTAACCACTGATAGCTTCTGCAACAATTGTGTTTCTAAAGAGTAGAACTACTTCTTTTTCTGATGGCTGTGGCAGGGCCCACAAAAATTTTTTTAAATTTATTATTTATTTACTTATAAGAGAAAGATACATTTGCACACACATATATTTATAAGAAAATAATATCTCTAAAGTTTTAGAAAAATAATAAGGCTCTGAAGTTAAACGCACAAACCTTAGGGGATGCCAGAATTAAGATCTAGTGGTATGTAATTTAAATAAAGTTCCCCTCTGTATGTAGAATGATATATTCTTTAATTACATGACTACATACTAATTTTTCTGTAGTCAGGCTGTGCCCTTCACCACATGTAAGAGGCAGAGTCCTTGGAATGGGGTGAAATTCTTTCTAATTGGGATTATTTTAGTGGGGTTTCCTAGCCGTGTGGCTGAATAATACTTAGCATTTGAAAAACATAATAACCTTATAAAATAATGTTTCCCTTCCTCAGACCCACTCTGCCCTTCTCATACAAAAGTGAGTCAGCTGTAGGATTGGGTTAAAAATAGATAATAAATAAAGTTAATAAAATTAACAGTTACTGAGAGGACAAGAAAAAAATGGAGACTTCCAGGTGTCTGCCATAGTGGCCATCATCTTTGTGATCTTGTCCTAAACATCATGACTCCTACTCTTCTCTTCCCCAGTCCTACCTGCCTCACAGCTCCATGTTGTTCCTATTTATGCCTTTTTCTTTATTCCCACAATCCATGTTCTGAGAGGCCTCATCCCCTGATACTGAATTTGGCATTCTTCCCTTTCCTTGAGCCTTTGAAGCCCCAGTAAAGTGAAGTTTTGAGAACAGAATAGAGATATTTACCCCTATCTTCTGTTCCCATTACGGGTAGCTCAGTAATAGGGCCAGTAATTGTAGGAGGAAATCCCATTCAGCGCCCCCATCCCTACTGTGACATTTGTTCAGTAGCAATGCAAGCGCTTTTCTACTTGTCAAAAGGAAACTTCAAAGGCATGAAGCAGGCTCAGCTCACATGTGGTAGTTGCCCAAATGCAACATGGAATCTGTCACTCTGCATTAGCGAATTGAAATTTTCATTTTTCTCTTGAGGTTAAACCTTAGCCAAGTGTCTGCCACACAGGTGCTTCCTCTGCCTCACTGTCATATTTCAGGTTCCTGGTTTTCAATACAAGAATACTTAGAATTTTCAAAGTAAATTGTTATGAGTTATTTTATAGATTGCTAGTTATATTTTGTTGAGAAATGTCCAAAATGCTTTAGCTGAAATGAAAACCTCTTGATAGATGCTGTACAGGTTGTAATCCGGTCATTACAGTTCAGTAACATCAAAAACCATTGAATGTGGGGGTTTTAGAATGGAAGTGCTGTGAAATCTTCACTGCTTCTAATGCTGCATTACCAGCCTGCATCCAAATATTCAACAGCTATTCAAACCACAAGCATGGGAGGGAGAGGGAAGCCTTTAACCAAATACACTCCTCACAGATGTAGGGCCCAAGTTTTTTACACATTGTCAGACCCAGATCATCACAGCCATGGGGGAACATTCATTGTCACATCTCATGTGCCAAAAAGAGGTAATACCTAAACTAAGAAGCACTGGAACAGGCTGCCCTGGGAGGTTGTGGAGCATCCTTCCCAGAGATATTCAAACCCGCCTGGATGTGTTCCTGTGTAACGTGCTCTAGGCAAGCCTACTGTGGCAGGGGGATGGGCTAGATGATCTGCAGACGTACCTTCCCCCTCCAATGATTCTGTGAAGCTTTCTGACCCACCTATAAAACAACTGGAGCTGGCCTGTAATTCATAATGCAGACAGCAGGAGCATGTTCACATCCTCAGACATCCCTTTCTATGGTCAATATAAGAGTTAAGATTTTTGCCCTGCATTACTTTAGAAAGTAAAACAATTTCCTGTCCCCACACTGATAGGAAGCGAAGAGAGGGTGTTCTCATGTGTACTGCTTGGTTTTGACATATTAGTTTCTCTGTGGAAATTGTAATTTTTTACTGACAATTACTGTGCTCCACCAATGGCAAAACTGACAAAATCTTTTGTGGAGGTGGAGAAATTAATTATTTTTGCTCATGTCTGAAAGCATCAAAAAGGGAAACTTGAAACATTTGTTCTGTGCAGTTTTATACCAGTCAGCTCTGAAGAATACAGAATGATGCTGTTCACTGGAGAGAGATGGACTGTATTATTTCAGAGGTTTATTGTCACCAATATAATTTTGGAATGTTCTTTGCTCCCTATGGAAAAAGAACTGTTTCATGACGTACTGTACTTTCTCTCTGATGTTCTTGGTCCTGCTGAATGCAAGTAGTTTGGATAGGATATTCATTCTCCTACAAAGTAAATAAAAATTATTCAGTGGATGTGTCCTGATCACACACTGATCTTGTTTCTCCCACAGTGGAACCCATAAATAGTGATAGCAATGTCTGCCATCTCCTCTTCCTCCCCACTCTCCATGGTACTAGGAATTGTGCTGGTGAAGGGGAGGTGGCTAGCAAGCTAGGGATTGAAAGTTACACAAATCAGGGTACTTGAACAGTCTTACTTTGTCCTAAACCCTTCACAAGCACAAGCGGGCGTAAGTTATTTCCGTAGAGCTTCTGTGTTTGACAGTGTCTAGGGGATGTTCCAGTAATATGGGATGGTGTAATGGAACATAGATTGTGCTGAACCAAATATGAACATCACAGAGGCCAGCCTGGCCCCTGAGGACACCTCAGGATCTGGACGAGATCCTGTACTCAAAGATTTGACTACTGCTCACACCTGTGGGCAGGAACTATATAGCAAGGTGGGACCAAAACACCACTTTGAGCTGTCCTTCCAGGCATAATGAGATGCTTCATGAAATGAGGGGGGGTGGAGAGGGATTCTCAAGGATATTTTCAAGGTTCTGGAGATAGAGAGGGGGTTTTAGATTGCTTTTAGTCACATTTCAGGCAATTACAGTTTATTTATTTCTGTTTATGCTAACTTTAAGATGTCTTAAATATCACCTGCAAGCAGAGATATGTTCTATGTGAATAAAAGGAAGAGCCAGGCACTGTTCTGTTTTTCAAGAGTAATACAATGGAATTTTTTGTGGAAATCTTGCTTTTAGCCTTCTCTAAATAAAGGCATCCCGCCGTTCTATGGTGGGAAGTGCAGAGCAGCCCTTCCACTAGCTCCTACTCATCAACTGTCCTTTAGTCCCTCTTACAGTATGCCCCAGGCATTGCTGTTCAGAAGTTCACTTCAGCTGACGACAGCAATTTGGATGCACTGCAGCTGCACAGCTGCAAAGAAAGGTCCACCACTTAGCAGTTGGCAGGCATCTGATTTTTGTGCCTTGTAGTCACATCATAATGGTGTTGCACACTGTAATGATCGTGGTGCCTTAATGAGGAAAACCTCTCACCACTGACAATGAGACGCTGACAACTAGAAGATCAATATCCAGCAAGGTCAGATGTCCTACACAAGACTTTCCTTTCTATGTATTAAAACAGTACAGACTTAGAGAGGGGTGGTTCAGGGTAGGGAGGGGAAGGTGGGACAGTGAGATTACTTTGGTTTTGCTCAGGATTGGGTGAGCTTTCTATATTAAATCTGGTAATTGCAGACTGTACCTGCTCTTTCTTAGGACTGCAACTAATGTGATGTGGTTTGCTTGGGATGCAGTTCTCTGTCAGGAGATGCTGTGCCACCAAAATGCTTCTGTTTGAGTATTGCTTTAGTTAACGTGGACAGATGCCCGTAGTCCAAATATATATTTTTAATGTTTGAAATGAAGTTTTATCCAATTTTCTTAAGCTAAAGGCTTACCCATGTTCCTGTGTACTCCTTTATCAAGCTCTAGTGTAACAACTTATTTACATTTAAGAACGTTTTTCTTTCTCATTTAGAACAAAAATAACAACGAATCATTTTGTACTGTTCTAAGAGGGGAAAAGTCACGTTCGCCCAAATCTTTATTTTTAATAACTTTAGAGTGGAAGTCAAAATTAGATTTAAGGCGAGGTTTTAGTGCAAGAGGTGCACAAACCAGAAAGTAATATAACACTTTTTTTGTTTGTTTGTTTCAGAAGGAAATTTTATCACATAGAAAAAACTTAATCCTTTATTTTTACATAAAGAACTTTGTTAGAAAAGTTTGCAGAAGCAAAATTTTGTGCCTTACTCATCTCATGAATGGATCTCGATCTCTTGTAACTTTAATAGCAAAGGTTATATAAGGATTGTTCAAAATACAGTTTTCATAAGGAAGAACTCTGAAGAACAAATGATATTAGTCCAGAGGAAATTACTTTTACTGCATATTTGTGACTGTAACAGACTGAGAAAAAAAATCAATGGCTTATCCACACACCAAGTACCCCTGAGATTATGAAAAAGCAGGGCCTGAATAACTTATTTAACTTTCCAGAAGAGGACTGGGATAAGCATAAAATAAAAACAACAAAAACCCAACACATTCTCTGTGCAACGTTCAGTGCTTGCTGCAACCTTATTTTCTCAATGTATATTGCAATGCTGCAGTGTACCTGTGATAAAGGAACACTAACCTTTTCCTCAGGTGTAGATAAAGAGTCTGAGAATTGCAAGTTTTTGCTCAGTGCAGACTTCCCAAGTCTTCTTCAGTAATTCATTTAATCTCACTGTGCATCAATTCCATACTACAAAAGGGGGCTGTTCTTTTCAACAAAGTTGTGAAAATTTATTGTAAAAAATTTAGAAGGTAGACTGCTATGGGAAGTATATGTAATTATATAGTTATATAACCCTTTTTTTCTCCCCTTTTCTTGTTTTCATCTAGATGCCTTTATTTGTAATTTTAGTAGAAAGTAATAATCCAGGAGCCTGTATTGCTCTGGAGTGTCTTGAGAACTGGCTACATTGGAATTTTTTTCTGTGTGAAGGAAATTAGGTTTCTCTTCAGGCTAAAGAAACCAGAGAGTGTACAGAGAGTGAAACTGTACAGAGTGAAAACTCCCCTAGAAATTTCGAAGTCTGAGTGGCTTGTCATACTTTTACATGATCAGCTGATGGGAATATTGGTCTTGAAATTGTTCTGATTTAAGTTAGTTTCTGCTATAAATTCTTTTTTACTAACTATTCTGGGCAACAGATTAATGTTAGTTTTGTGTTTTGTACAGATAACTCAGCCTTGCCAAAGTAATTTTCAGTGTCCTGTATCTTCTGGGTTTCTATTAAGGCAAATGAGTGATTTTGAGGGTGTTGTTCTGCCCAAGTCCTTTCACAAATTAAACCCTGGCAATTCCTGTTGTGCCATGGACTCATTAAATCAGGGTAACTCAACCTGCAACTGCTTTACTATAAGGACATAAGAAACAATGTGTACAGGTTAGTAGCATTTCAGGTTTTATTCATGTAGGTGCAATTGATTTTTTAAATTTATTTTAATAATAATTTTTATTTTAATTAAAAAAATTAAAATAACATACTTGGAACTTACTTTGGTGCTGGGGGCTGGCAAAAGGCTTTCTGAGACCTATCTGAGTCTATTTAAATATTTGAGCTACGCTGGGCACAATGCCCTCACAAAATGATTTGAACACTGTGTTAAAACACCCCAAACTCATTTTCAGTCTGTAGCCGCCCAGGAGCACTCAGCATTCGGCCAGACGGCCAAGTGAAACCATCACTTGCCAGAGTGACTGGCAGATGTAGTCATTGGAGGTGACGAGTGCGTGTCAGCCTGTCACAGCATGCACCAGGCTGGCGTTGCATCGGTAGCCCTTCTTACCTCCCCGTTTCAGCCGTTCCCCTTTAATCACAGGTTTCCTCTTCTGTCTTTCCCCAGGCAGTGTTGCTATAGCAACAGTGTCTCTTGACCATCCTGTCTTCCTCCCATCAGGGCTACCCTTATCAGCTTCCCATCAGCAAGGTTTCACCCGTCTCAGAAGCTCTCCCTTCAAGCTGCTTTCCCAGCACATCTATTAAAAGTTTTCATACTCTTCAGTTGAGGTGTCTCTGGACACTGTGAGTGGAGCTGCTGGGCTGGCACCTGGTTTGTGTCATACGCTGGCACAATTTTCCATGAAAGGTGTTTGTGGCTAGCTGCTCTTGAACTGTTCAGTCAGAATTTGTAGACACTGATACAACATGGTATAAACAATACTCTGGTTCCTTCAGTGTTTGTATCTGTCTTAATAAGCCAAGAGTTTTTGTTTTCTGAAGGGATTAACTTATGAGTTTGCCTTGTGGAGCACTTATACCCTGAAAAAAACAAACAAACATACCTTTTTCAGTATTTGTTAGGTAGACCAAATAGAAACAACCACTTCCCCCTCCCTGAGAATCGCCTCTACATGTTAAATTCAACCTGATCCTGATGTTCTCCAGCCTCACTTCACCAAAGATAGACCTGCAACTTCAAAACTGTTTCTTATTTGCAGGACAGCTTTTTTTTTTTCCCCTGGTAAATAACACAAAAAAGTTACAGTGGGATTTGTAAAAAAAAATTACTGATTGCTCCTCAAACATGTCCCTCAACCCTTCTTGATTTCACAGAATCACAGACTGTCAGGGGTTGGAAGGGACCTAGAAGATCATCTAGTCCAACCCCCCACCAGAGCAGGGTCACCTAGGATTTATTGGTCTTCTGAACACATTTCTCAGTAACATCCCAGTGTGTAGAAGAACCTTTTATAAGGTTTGATTAATGTATTGATGGGATTAATTAAAAAAAGGTTCCATAAATAAGTAAATGCACAAAAAAAATTAATTGTGCAACAGTGTCACAACAGACTATTTATACAAGAGGTTACTATTTGACTCAAAATAATGTGTCTGTTCATTAAAATAAGGATTAATCTCACGTGTGTTACATGTGCGCACCATTTTATACCTTTTCACAAACTGAAATTATAAACTTCCATATGTGGTGCAGCTAGTGAACTGGTAAGTGGGTCTGAAGTGGGTAGAAAAGAATATATAGAGAAAATATCTGAGAAGGTATGATATATTATATTCTGGAAATCCTGTTATTGAACAGCAATTTACCCAGATCTAAGATAAAACATCTACAAGAGACAGAACTAAGTAAGATGAACACAGTAAGATGTATTAGTCAACTGAATTTCCTGAGTATGTAATGCAGTGACTGGGTATATGGGTCATGGGTGCTGCTTGACATTGCTATGAGTACTATCCCAAAATACTGATGTATCTTATTGCCCATTGAACCAGTAGATAGCTAATTGAAGGGTAGCAATAAAACTAGTTACAGTGGTGGCCTATTACTCTAAGTTGTAGAAAGGGTAGGATTGTACCAAATATATCTAATAATTTTAAGTGTAGAAACATAACAATAGACTTTAAATTAGCTGGTACAAGAGTCCTTAGGGAAGTAATTGTGAATAATCCTCTGAAAGTGTTATCTCATTGTCTATAGTGTTCAAAGAAGAAAGCTGGATCGGGAAAAAAGTCAAAAAAGGAAACTGGAAAGGAAAACTTTGTACTAAACTCCTTGGTGTATGTGTATCCTGAACATTTTACAATTCTGGTCATGGTATCTCAGAAAAAAACCCTCAGTGGACAGAAAGGGAACAGAGAAGGAAAAGAAAAATAAGGACATAGAATAGTTTGCCTGCTCAGTGAGAGTAGTCAAAGTACACTATGTTTTATCTTGGAAAAGAAATAATCAGTAACAAAGGTAACAGAACACAAATTTTGGGAAGTGTGAATAGGGAATAATTTTGCTGTTTCTTATAATACCAAAATTAAGAAATACTCAACCAGATGATTAGGTAGTATAAAGACAAAAAAAACCCAAACAAAAAAACCCCAAACAAAATAAACAAACAAACAAAAAACCAACAAACCACACACACACACACACACACAAAAAAGAGTTGATTTCACTTACCAGTTAATAGCAGTTGTAGAATTAATTGGGCTTAAAATATAACTTATTTTGAAAAATATAAGTGGGTCAAAAATAGGATTCAACAAATTCATGGACACAACTCCATCAAGAGCTGCTGAAGAAGTTCAGATGCAGCTGAACCTGGCTGAGGACCTGCTTGGTTCAGTGGGACCAGACAGCAGGGAAGGACAGCTCTGTGTTCTTTCCCAGGGCACCCGCCACTTTGAGTGAAAGAGCATCCACATTACAGGGGATTTTGATCTGGTCGCATACGGCTATTCTAATATACCTTCTGATGGGATGGGATGGGATGGGATGGGNTGTGGGTTGGTTTTTTTTATTATTTCAATAATCTTGTTTAAGTGAGATCATCTTATATATTTTCTAGTTATCATAACTTAGAAATATCCCTGACCTATTGAGTAGTGGTAATAAAATGAAATATAACAGGTCAAATTCCTGTAGAACTATATATATAGTTTGAATTTTACTTTAAATAATGCTTTACATCTTTTCCATCAAAGCTCTCAATGTACTTTGGACTTACGTGCATTGAATCTCAGTTGGATTTTAGAAGCTTTTTTCCTAAAATGGACCACCATAAATGGTATTTTTTCAAGTTCGTTTTCATCGACTTTTCCCCTGTGGTTTTGTGCATTCCCAGTAGCTAAAGTCCTGGGTGGCATTCACTGTCTGGATGTAGCTACAGGAGGCAGAAAAAAAGCAGTTTATTATGATACAGCAGGATACATATACACTGAAGTCCTATTGAGACTTCCAGCGAACTGTGATGCTGCTCATGCATTACAGAAGAAAATCGGGCCAAGAAATGGACTGCAGCTCCAGAGGTTATTATATTCCTGTTACAGCCATGTTGCGCTAAGGAATAGCATACCCCTCTTTTCACTTCAGATCCATTTCAGTTTTCACTCTCAGGCACCAGCATGCAGTGTGGAAGACTCTAAACTAAGCCAGCCTGTGGACAAAATTTAGCCTGGTAGACATGAAATTATACCAAGAACAAGTCCCCTTCATGTGCATTTTTCTCCAAAGCTAGTAAGAATTTTGCTATTATTTGGAATAGCAGTAACATCAACATTGATAGCTGCTTAAAGATGTGAATGTTCTTGCTTTCTGATACAATTATTCTCTGAATGAAGAGGTGAATTACATTGGTTCTTCATTTTGCTTTCAGTTTTAGGGGAGCAAAGGAGCACAGCAGATGGGATCTCTTATTATGTTTCAAATGTTTATGCTGGGGAACTGTTAAGTGGGATGTCACATCCTACTTCATCCGTCATAATGAGTCAATGCATGTGAAGAGTTCAAGATGTTCCCTTCAGCAAAGCAAGGCAGTGAGTGCCAAGAAGAACAACTCTCTGGTTTTGTGTTCACAAATAACTGTAAGTACTCAAGGAAACGGCAGAAGTACAAACCTGAACAACACAACACTGTCCCAAGGTCAGATAGCAGTGTTCCGTGGATAATAATGTAGTGTACAGTGTCCTAACCTCAACTACTGCTCAGTTTTCCCTTGTCTAACCTTAGCAAGGAGGAAGAAGTAGAAAAGACCCAGAAGCAACAATGAAAATGTTCAGCAGTATGTGAAGAGTTTCCTGAAAGAGAAGATTAAACAAGGTAAAAGTAGCTCATTCCTTGAATGTGTAACGGGAAGCATGGTAGATCTGTAAGAGATGGGTCTATAAAAGAAGGTCTGACAGAGGCAATGATTTGGATTCATCTGTTTACTTTGTTACACACAAATGCACTGTGTAGCTATAGAGTACTACATAAATAACACAAAACTTCTATCAGGCTCTTTTCCCTTAGCATTATTCAGCACTAAAAACTTGATGGAACCTACTGCTTTAATATTAAAACATGGCAATAGCAGTGTAAAAACTGCAGTAGATTATAAATAATGGAAGTACTTATTTTCCAAAGGACAATGTTTCATAAGAGATCAATCATTGCACTTCAGGATATAAATTAAGAGCTAATTAAGTGGGAATACAAATTAACTTTTGTCTTAGTCATAAGGGGTTTTATTGCTTGCACTTTGTAGCTTTTTCTAAAGCCTTGTCAGACACTGGCCAGCATTGGTGACAAGTCTGACAACATGTGACACTGCCCTGATCTTATATGGCTATTTTCCCAAAACCTAGAGGGCAGTGGGGTTGGGTTGCTTCTGTCACACTTTATCTGATAGGCTTGTCAACCACAAAAATGACCAAGTATGAAGAAGTCATGTTTTAGGAAACTTCATGATCTGAGCAAAAACTGAAATATAGAGCAAGGCTTAGAAGGCAAATGCTTAGGATCTGAAGTTTAAGTGAAAAGAATGAAAAAAGGGTTAGGATTGTGATCAGAGCCCATCTGTCTGATCCATTTCTTATTACATGGAGTTATCGTCAACAAAATATTATCTAAATTGTTATCTAATTATACCATCACTGAACAGAAAGGCTCTCAGTTTCTTGGGTCTGGTATTGCCCAGCTGACCTCACAGCTCCATCTTTTCGCAGCTTAAAAATCAGGTTTGCGGGCAGGCTTTGCAAGCTGGACTAAGCAACATGTTGCTACAGTGACATTGACATGATCTGTGGAAAATATAACAAGCTTGGAGCCAGCTCAAGGTTTCTCAGTGGTGTTCACAAATCTGACTGTGGATGTCCTCGGGGAGAAGACAATCAATTCTCTTGGAAGATTGAAGGAAGGCTGAGATGAACCACTAAGGCTAACTGGATGATGAAGGCTGGAAAAGGTCCACAGCTTGGACTTGCAGATAAAAGAGGAAAAATTGAAAGGTTTCCTGGGGTTTCTGTGGCCCTAGGAAAGGCCTGTGGGGGTCCTGGGGAGGCTCATATAGACTTTGAAGGACTGTTGATACTCATGCGACTATTTCTCTCTCTCTTATTCCTCAGCCTATAATTGTCTTGAAGAAAATTTCACATTCCTTTGCCTATGACTGTTTCTTGTCTTGTAGTGGAGCTTCTTCCTATGGTCCTGGTGACCATGTTACCTGTGCAATCCTAAAAAAAATCCCCTCTCCCTTCTGCACTAGTGTCCTGCTGCTGTGGACTTGGGGGCTTTTGCTCATCTGACCTGTTGATGCTGTATAAGAGGAAAGGAAAGCGACAGGGCAAGGGTGAGACCTCCTGCATCAGAGAAAGGTCAAGCATAAGTGAGTGGGGAGAAGCCAGACAGGAGAGCAGTGTTTCAAGACTTCGGAGATTGAACTTGGAGGGTTAGCACAATGTGTTGCTCAAATGCCAGAGCTTCTCTTTCCCTAATTTCTCCAAAGCAGGGACCCTGGGGTGCTCAGCAGTCAGCTACTCTAAGCAAATGCTGATTTTGTCTATACATAAATTCAGTCTTGCACTTTGCTACATGTGTTTGAGCTACATACATATCTTTGTCTTACAGCAATAGTCTGAAGTTACCTTACAATGTCCTGGCACTTTTTTGAGGGTAGGTGGCAGGGCTGCAGGGAGAGCAATGAAGGGGAATGATAACTGCTGCACCCAAAGAAAGCTTCTGCACATTGTCAAAGTTGTTTGAGACTTAGATAAACATCTTGTAAAAATTCAGCCTCCATACTTGTGTGCATTCCACTGTAAAGCGCAGGCACATATTTATCAGAAATATATTACATACCAGATGGTAGAATAAAGTGGTTGTTTAAACACACTGTGACTTAGGGTAACCTGGGATAGCACATTCTGAAATATGACACATGCATTTCTTCACAGATCTCATCTAAAAATGATGAATAACTTAAAATTCGTGGTGCCTTTTGTTTCTTACATGTTATCTAAGAGTTGCTGCAGCAAATATGAGGAAGGAATTAGATCTGGAATTGAGCTTCATTTAATACAATGATGAAAGAGATGTTTTCTTTTAAAGCATAGGACTAAACCTGTGTAGTGGATGAAGTCCCAAGGGACTTCCATGCTAGAATCTAAAGCACTAAACCACCATCAGATTATCTGTCTGGTCTTCACTGCAGGCCAAATCCATGCCCGTCACAATAACCTGGTCCAGGACACACACATGAGCTCTGCCTAGGCACAGAGGTCTTTGTCAGATGTAAAGTAAGCATGCTTCTGGTAGAAGAAATGTGAGATGCAGTGGGCTCACATTCCTCTATCTTGGGGCTCTATGAGGAAGCTATGTCAGTCTGCAGTCAAAATACTCTGATTAGCACCTATGCATGAAGAACAACTCTCCTTCCCTGCCTTATGTAGCTGTGTTGAGCCTGTTTCTATTCATGAGTTATAGAATAAGCTGGAGAGCTTTATAAGGCAATGATTGTAGCAAATATTTTTCATAAGCAAAACAAATTCTACTGGAGAAAAGGCAAGTTGCTCTCTGCAGCATACCACCACCTTGTCTTGATGGGTCAATATTCTGTGATTCAGAGACCCAGTTGAACTCCCCAAAACTTTAATCATTAAGAATTCTCAATGCATCAGGCACCAGCTTCCTTGGGGATAAGATTCTCAGAGATTTTCATTTCAATGAAGTACTTCATAAGAAAATATTTCTTACAGAATTTTTACATGTATGCTTCCATAGTTTCTTAATTACTTTTCTCAATTCCCAAGTCTTCAAGCAAAAAGAAAAATAGAAAATATTACACATGAGTATTTGGGGAG
>VYZU01006740.1:17650-31433 GCA_013401355.1 Ceyx cyanopectus | reverse complement strand
ATAGAGTCATAAATATTTGAGCTTGGAAGGGCCCAGTAAGTCATTTAAGTTTCCTTTCCTATCAATTCAGGATTGTTCCCTATTGCACACGTGCTGATATATTTTCCGTAGACTATTCCAATTCATTGTCAGGAGGATTTGCTTTAAATTCTGACTCGATTTTCCATTTCTTAATTTCATCCCATTACTCCCTGATATACCTGCTTGTTTAATACTAAGTAATTTCTTTCCCTCCCTAGCGTGTATGCCAGTCAAATATTTGTAGATGGTTAGCATGCCTCTCCTTAGTTATCGCTTAGCCAAACTATACATATTTATTTAGCTCTTTTAATCTTCCTCAGAGGTAAATCCCTTCAGCCCCTTAATTATTTTGTTGCTTTTTTCTGAACTCCCTGTTTTCAAAGCTTTCTTCTGGTCATGCAGTATCCAGGTTTAGCCATCCAGAGCCACAGAAAAATCAGGGGGGCAATTGCACCTCTACTGCAATGCGCTATGTCTTTGTGCCTGACCCAGTATAATTTGTTTTCCCTGCTCTGTCATGCTGAGCACCATGCAAGACTGGAGAGAGGTCAAGACAACCTCTGTTTTTAAAATTCTGCCCTGAAGCTATCCCTCACCGTGCTGTCAGCAGGGAAGACATTTCTTCTTCTAAAACCTTACTTCTGATAGTTTTTCCATCTAAAGATGTTGTAACTTGAGCCTTCTGCATTGGGCAATAACTTCACTTATACTTCTCCTGTTGTTCTCTGCTTCTCGACTGTCCTCTGCCCTGTGTTTTCCAGAGGAGATCAGTAAGAATGGCAGAACAGACAGAGCAAGAACAAAGCAAACCAAAACCAAACCAGGCCTGCAGAATGCAACAGCAGGAAAAAACTTCGTCTCCTGGGTTTATCATCCCACAGATGAGGAAAAGGCTCTAGGGAGTCACTGGGATGAAAAACACAAGAAGGAAGACTAAAGTGAGGAGGCAAAGTACTATAGAAATAACTTAGTGGGAAAGCTGACAGGAGAGATGAAAACAGGGAAGACAGAGCATGTATTTTCTTCCTAGCCAGCATCTAACAACAGATTATTTTCTTGAGTAAGTGGCACTGTGTTGATTGCTGTGGATGACTTTGTTTTGAAATTTCCTTGTCAATTTTGACACCTCTATTTACATGAAAACATCTTCTTCACTCCACGGTATAACTGAAGGTGGACTTTCCATGCAGACTTTGCTTTCCCAGCAGATCCACTGACTTCACCACAAGGTCCCCTAGACAGTAAGGTCTATTTCTTAAATTTCTTGGGCACTTGCTATGAAGTGGTTTCTAACAGCACACTGCAGAAAAACTTGGGGATTTAGGATAACCTGGTTGATGCTCTAGGTTAGAAAGAAATTAGTGAGTTTCTGCTTGTTCTCTTAAGATCTTACCTGATTAAATGGAATATAAATATTGCCCAGGAACTACTAGATTCAAACAATATGTATCAATCATCCAGCCTAAGGGATTTTGATGTTTTGTTTTTCTTTCCCCTCTGAAAATATAGAAAGGCTAACTTGGAGTGGTAGGGCCAGGTGTAGCACTGTAGTGTTGTAGACTTGTAAGAGTGTTCAGACACCTAACTTTATTTATTTTAATTTTTTTTCAACTTTAAGTTGAAAACTGAAGTAGAAGTAAATTCAGATGGCAGACACTGAAAGTTTTTGTCTTTTGCTGACTTATGTAATGTGTCAAACAGCTAGCATAATACAAAAAGAAGGATGTTTATGCAGCATTTTTCCCAGCTTACACCATTTTTTTCAACCTAGGTCTGAAAAATGCTGTTTCATTCACAGTTGCTTCTTCCCCCATAAAAAGATTTTGAGACATTTTTGGGGAAAAAAAAAAGCAGCTAAATATACAGACATTAAACTGCCCCCTCTGAATCTCCTTATTTTATATCTTTGTTTCAGCTCAGAAAAGAAATCTATAGGCTCTCGGATTATGTAAAGGGACACGGTGCATTTTGTTTCATTTTCTTTGGAGTGTATGCATCAACTTATCCAGAAAGTATTGATTGCAGGTGGCTGAAGCTGCCTGCACAGTACTGGCTGATTTTATGAGATTTTATTCACAATCCTGCCACAAAAGCAAGGTGTTAGTGTTACTAATAATAAAAAGTACACAATGCTAAAGACATGCAGGTGTCTGTGGGAGAGTGGCTGGTGCTCTAATGCCCAAGTTTATGTCTTTAAGCACAATAGATGTGAAAACATGAGGAAGTCACTGTACTTGAGTCATTCCTCTAGGGCAAATTGGCTTGAAAGCCTCCTTCTCCCTGCTACATCTGCTACACTTCTCACTCTTTCCTGCCCACACATCTATCTGCAAGGTACTTCCCCGGCAGAAGCATATACCTATGTGCCAAACACTTCTGTGCACGAGCAGTAAAGAGAATGTTTCAGGGCTGTATCACAAAAGGAGTTCATTCTCAGCAGATCCAAAAAAACACATGCTGGAAGCATCAGCCTTGCTGAGCACCACAACACAGCACAGCTTACAGAAACCCTGAGCAGCTCAGCACACAACTGGGCAACAGCCAAAGCAGAGACCTAACACACCTGACACGTTGAGGCAAACGCCTTTGCACAGCTAAACCTCTCAGAGAGCTGGGAAAGCTCAAAGTCTTCTAGAAAAGCTGGACAAAACTTCCTCGGATAAAAGGCAGTTTCGAGGAAAAGCACAGATGCTCTGTTTTGGCACAGGAGTCACTGAAGGGGTTGCACATGTGCCACACTTGCCTCTTGTCCTTGCCGTGCGTTCCCTCGGGGAGAGCGCAGGCATTGCTGCCCCCGGCTCTCGCTTTCGAGACAGAGACCGTGTATGTTTCTTGTGTGTACATAGGTATGTGCTTTTATCTTCTGGCTGAATGGCCCGGCCGCCCGACCCGGGGCACGGCAGCTCGAGTGACCGTGCGGCCGTGCCTGGCGTGGGGCGGAGCGGGTGAGGGGGGATGGCAGAACCGGTCACCGCTCCCGGCCCCGCGCACCGCCGCCGGTTTGAGACGCCTGTCAGCTCGGGCTGCTAGCCCTCGTCTTGTCGGCCCTCAGCTCTCGGAGGCAGCGGCACGTCGCAGCTGCCCGGGTGTGTTTCCGATAACGAATTAATGCCGGCGGTGCGCCGAGGTCAGGGTGCCGGGCTCCAGCCGGCTAAAGCTGCTGCTCTCCCGCCGCTCCCGGGCTGCGCTCTCACCACAGCCTGCGAATACCTCGCCGATGGTTCAAATACTTTTCTAAAGCTTTCTTCGAACAACGGAATCATTTTCCCCCTGCATTCAGCATAGGTCAGACACTGTGATTCTGTGATTCTGTGATTGCGCTGCTGAGAAGTGATAAATATGATCTTGCTTGACTTCCAGAAGGTGTTAAGTATTTTTCCGAAGTTTCATAATACTCAAAAGAGATCGTGTTCTAAACAAAATGGCCATCTCAGCCCCTTGGACTTCAGGGGTTTTTAGGCAGCGGTTTTGCTGCCTTCTGGCTCCTCGGAGCGGTCGGCCGTGGCAATGGGAACGGCAGTGGCGATGGGAACAGCAGTAGAGATGGGAATTGCAGTAGAGATGGGAATAGCAGTGGAGATGGGAATTGCAGTGGAGATGGGAACAGCAGTGGAGATGGGAATAGCAGTGAAGATGGGAATAGCAGTGGAGATGGGAATAGCAGTGGAGATGCTCCATCTGCCGGGCACAGACGCCGGGGCTCGGAGAGGCAGCCGCGGGGTGGGGAGCGAGGGGTGGAGTGTTTTGCCTGACCCAGATTTTGAAGCACTGCGGAATAAAAATGCACAGCTCCTGTAAATCCTGACCGATGACTCGATTAGTAGACTGATTACGTAGCGAGGTATCTATGGCTTTTGCTGTGTCTCTGTGGTGTGGTTGTGTAGTTTATGGCTTGCACTTTGTTTACACAGAGAAAATACTGTCCTCATACTAATTTTTCACCCTTGTGTCACACTTTTTTTTTTTTTAATGAACATGTATTGATGATTTTTAATAATACTGTGTTGCAGCAACTTCATAGGCTCTTATTGTAGGGAATCAGCATTTGCACCAAGAAAAACAGAATCAGTGACTTTCCCAGATTTTGTAGCTCATCCAACCTAAATGAAGATCCCTAGAGACGTCATTACTGAAGTGATGAGACATCCTGGTTTAAGTGCTCATGGTCTCTGCAGAGCAAGGTGCTGGGAATTAAGTATGCATCTTACACATGGTAGCGCAGAACAGCATCAATAAATTACTATTCTCCTCCTTAATGTTTGCTTTTAGATTAATGGGGACTAGAAGAAACTAGAGACAGGACAGAACTCTTTTTAACTCCTTTCAGGCCTGAATTGATACTGCTGAACTCCACTGTGCCTCTAGAAAATAGACATAACACTTATGCATACCACTGAGTTGTTGTGCTGATCAGCTACTACTCAAGCAGTTCTTTGAGTAAGAAAGTGCTATATGGGAAGGAAGGTTTAAGTTTGTAATGCAATAAGGCTTTGGAATGATCCTTGACTAAAATACATCATCTAGAGAGATTTCACTTGCCCCGTCCCATGAAATGATGGGGAGTTTGCCAGTGATCTCAAGGAGAATTATTTGGTTTGTCATGTTAGTTCTTCTGGTTCAAATGCTTCTACTTTTTCTTTTGGTTTATACAATGTGGAACATCAAACATGTCCATGTTTACCACACGATCTATGTTTTGTTTTCTGTTTGGATCACACATATTATTAAAAAAAAAGAGCAATCACTTGGTAGTAAGGTAAGCTTTGTGCTAAGGTTAGTTCTAACATACAGCAGATCTCCTTGTGTTTACAACACAGCTATGGGAAACTGAATTACTGTCCCTGTGCAGTTTTCATAGTTATTACTTGGTAGGTTGCCTCTTCGGTGTCAAATTAGAAGTCATTCAGCTAGAACCATTGCAGTAGTTCCTCCTGAGGTTTGAAGGCCCACATACTTGAAGTATATTACATATTTTTCCAAGCAGTTGTGTTTTCACAGGGGTCTCTATTAGAACAGCGTGAAATCTGCTGCTGTTTACCTGGGTTTCATCTCAACCTCACTGGTGGGTTCACTTTATGCAATGTCAGCAGCACTGAGACTCAAACTCTGTTTCAGACAAACTTGAAAGAAATCTTGAACTCAACCTCCTGAATTCATTCCAGTGTCTTTCTCCTTTCCTTTCCTTTCTTCAAGGGCAAATTTAGCTTTCTCATACTTTGTGAGCACCAAACAGCATCTTTTTCTGCTTTTCAAGAACCATTTTATTTTTCAGTTTTACTTCCCCTTTTGCCCTACCTTTCACACACTCGTCCATGTCATATGCTTGCTGTGGTATACTGAAAGCAAGATGGAAAACAAGTATATATATATATTTCATTCACCTTTCTGTTTTATGCATTTGTGGGCATGGAGGATAAATTTTCTCTGTTAAATTGTTTGTTTTAATGCTGTCTTCAGAGAATATAAAACAGAACACAGGGTCAGAAGTCTGAGGAAAAAAAAATTAAGGAACCAACTGCCTTATTTAAGTGAAGAGGAACAGCAAGGAAAATAAATTATAAAAAGTATAGATGATAAAAATTAAGCTTATACCAGATGTAAAGGTAGAAAGTCTTTTTCTAAGTTTAATTTCTAAGTACCTTAGAAATTAAACATTGGACTGGTTGGTGAAGCAGAGAAGTGTTGTGGTCCTCATTTCACTGTTAAGGAATCTACAGCTCCAATAATTGAAAAGAAAGTAAAGAGAGATCTAACTAGTTTACATTTGTCTAGAAATATAGTAAAAGTGCTAGACATGAAATTAAAAAATGTGGAATTAAGAAAAATAGTGGTGAATATTATTTAAATACTCTCTCTATCCTGGTTGATATATAGATATTTTGATTTTGTTAATTGTTTTTTGTCTCATCTGTTTTTAAAAATAATTACTCTCTTAATAAATTATATGAGAAGCTTATT
Source organism: Ceyx cyanopectus (assembly GCA_013401355.1). Taxonomy (NCBI): domain Eukaryota; kingdom Metazoa; phylum Chordata; class Aves; order Coraciiformes; family Alcedinidae; genus Ceyx; species Ceyx cyanopectus. Next base: position 25,454 of record VYZU01006740.1, on the reverse strand, counting down.
GTTGTGGTATACTTTAGACTTGACAAAAAATTTGCCTTATTTTTCAGGTAGTGCCTTTTCCTGAAAAATTATCATTCCAGTGTCTTCTGGCAAACATGATAGAGATCTGACTAGGGTCAAAACCTCTGTATGGGATTAAATCAGAGTTCCAGTCTTCCCATAGGATTCTTAATCTTAGAAAGTAAAAAAGCAGATTAGATTAAAAATAATTATACAGTAAACAAAGTTAATGCTTTTATCTAATGTAGTAGAAAGGTAAAGTTTTGAACACAGACATTTATTTTTAGTTAATATTCATGAAACAGAGCATTATATTTATGTTTTATTTTCTACAGTGCATGTTAACACAAAGTCTCCAGGGAGCCTCAAAAGTTTAAGATTCAAAGTAAAAAACTGTGACTGAAAATATAACCTTGATCATTGTCATTAAAACAGATATCATGAGCCTGAATTGGTCCTTGTACTGTTTTATTCCTTTGTGTAAGAAACTGAAATGCCATAAACTATGGCTTGATACTGCTTTTTCTTTTCTAGAGAAAAGAATATTTTCCTCTATCACAGCTTGTATTTGCAAAGCAAGATAGATAACTTGGTTCAAAGTGCCTGAGCATCCATTAAAATATTTTCATTATATGTTTGGTGTAATTTTTATACATGAAAGCATGACAGATTGTAGTAATCCCCAGACACCCCTCATAGCCTCTTTTCTAATAAAAGACCAGGCATACATGTGACAGTTCCTTTATTTGTCAGACATGAGAGTATTTCTGTGACAGCACTTTCTCCAACTCCTTGCTGTGTACATCCATATCTTCACATACAGGTATACATGTATATGTGCATGCATTTTACTTCAAAAAGACCTTTCTATGGCTCTGCCCAGCTTTCTCCTTGTATGTATCTCAATTTATTTCCTTTTTCTGCTGGGAAATAGTATCACATCTGGATTAAAACCAGATCTACCCAGAGTAGGGATGGGGTGGTTGTATTGTCTGAAGTGCAGCTGTGATGAATGAGACTGCTTAATACTGATACAGACCCATCCTTTGAGAGCCTCCCTTTGTGTTCACCCACACACCACTGCAAAAAATACAGAGAGCAGAGGGTCCATGGGAAGCACTGATACCAACAGAGCTTGTAGTGTTGGGCAGGGAAAATCTTGGATTTCCTCAAACCTCTTCGCAGACTAAGCAAGAGACTGGGTGCTCCCTTCTGCTGCCTTTTGCAAAGCCTCAGTGGGAGGGAATGGATGCAGCTGCAACTCTGAAAACTGTCTAGAATTTTTTTTACATCACATATGATGTGTTGACCTGAATGTTCAAAGTTTACCAAGCATCCTGCTAAGGCTTCCCAACAGGGGAATCTTGCTTACATAGGAAGATGCTGGGCAGAGTCTGTTGTAAGATTAATGAGGCTAAATGACACCTCAACAGCAATGACAATGAGAAGTAGCAAATGAAATCCTCTCCAGGCCTTTCCTGTCTGCAGAGTGTAACACAAAACCCACAGCTACATAAGAAATGAAATAGATTCTTTCTAGGTCATTTTATTTTTAAAGATTAACTTGAGATCAGAGACTTGCATCATGCTGTGCTGATGTCTCTGTGTTTTGCAATATAGTTATTGGTACAGATTTTTAAGGACTAAATTGTCAAAATAGTTCAGTGGTTGTGTGAAATCTACTAATTTTGTACAGATTACAGTACCTCTGTATTTGAAATGGATTTTAAAATTCCAATTGCTGCAACTGCATCTTTAGTTGTTCTCTGATTGTTTGTAGATGTTGTGAATGCCTTCGGATCTAGACAGAGTGATTATGGCTTTGAGCATAAAAATGGACTTGCAGCAGATTCTCAGGAGAGCATTCTACACTGGGTAATAACTCACAAATTGAAATGTGCTCATCGAAGAGGTATCACGGGTGCTGTAAAGGGACCCAATATTTGCTTGTAAAGTGGAGATGAGAAACAGGAACGGGTAGAAAGAATCTAATTTCTCATGGAAGTTCTGACAAAAATCACCCCTCATTATTTTTTATCACTAATTTTAGGCCAGGATCCACAAACATTGCTGAAGGTATCCATTACCTTGTTTCCAGTACATTTCCATTTATTGCTGCATGTGTCAAAGAAACATGGAAAATTGTTCTTCACAGGGTAAGCTGCTGCTTAAAGTAAGTGCCAGAAGTGTCTAGCCTTTATTGATTCAAATTCTGAGTTTTTTATATGTTGTAACCATCCTAAGCAGAAATAGCTGATGTGCTAAAAGGTAGTACATTGTATTTGAAAAAAAAAGACTAGCACGAAAGGATCTGTGCTCCAGTGATATCTTGTTTTCTTTACTGTTGCTACAAAGTTGAAAGCCAATCAGTCCTCCTTATTAGGTTAAATTCATTCAGTATTCACTTAACTGAAGTATTCTTAACCTATTAAGTATTCTTTCTGCAAACTAGTACATCTAAATAGTTATTAAGTTATTAAGACAAACATCTCATCATCAGTATCCTAATGCAGTACCACTGTGAGTAATCAATGAGGTCTCTGGCAATCATGGGGATTATACAATATAACGGAGTTATTTATAATAAAAGTGCTAAAGAGTTGCTGACCTTCCTAGTTAAATGTTTAAATATTTATTTTTCCTATACAGCCTGCTGATCTTGCTCTGAATTTTTAAGATATGTTTTTTTCTTGATCCTAACACAATTTTAGAAGTGTATTAAGTGAAGCTCAGGTTTATAAAAGAAGAAAATTATTGTGGAATTGCATTACAGAGTCATGTTAAGCCTTAAAACCATCACTCCACGTAAAAATTTTATGCTATCCTCCAAAAAGAAATAGGAACTGAAAAGATGTAATGTGGGAAACTTTTCTATGTAGCTTCAACCTCATACTGACAGTGTGTATTTTGACCCTTTTACCTTGGTCTCTTAGAATTTTTGCCTTCTAGACATGGATGTACTGAATATCTTTCAATTTATTACAAATATTTTCTTCTCTCCGCAAGATTCACCAGCATTTAGATCCTCTGAATTAGATTAGAAATCATTGTCCATATCTGCATCAGAACAACTCTGTTGTGAGACCCCCAGTACTGGATGGCTTTGGATGAGTGTCAAAGGGATTGGAGTAGATGCTGTAGTTTTAAAGAGGCAAAAGGCTAGTCCCCTCTTCAATGGGCACAGGATTTGTGATGCCGTGCTCTGTTTCAAGAATGACATGTTAGAAGCCATGAAAATTGAAGGAATCTTATTTGGAGAACCTATTCTATGTCAAGAAAAAAACTCCAGAGAGCAGGAGCTAAACTTGCTTATTTATTGGCCAGTTGAGTTTGTAGGTGAACTGACTCCCAGATACACTGCAGATGGGGAGATTTTTGTTGACTGACATCATTGAGCCAAGAAACCTACCTTAGAAATCATATGGGGAAAAAAAAGTTGCTTTCTGCAGATACTGTAGTCTTTCCAAACAGAGGGGAGAGAGTGGTAAAAGAGACCATGGCTAGTATAAAATAAAACTTAAGCTTAGATCCCCTAGGCTTGGAGACACTTCACCCTGGCCTTAGAGACAGATAAGGACAAATCACATGAAGACTTGCAAGAGGTGCTGCCTTGTACCTGTTGTTATGTACAGAAGTGATGATGGAGGAGGGGTCTTACCAGCTCTTTTTCCACATTTCAAAAGCTACTCTGGTGTGTTTCATTTTACTTAACCATGCAAAAATGGCAGAAACAGGGAGGCAAGAGAAAAGCTTCCACATCAGACACAGCAAAAGGAAATATGTGAGGAGAATGGAGAGGTAAGTTGGTGGTTTCTGGTTTATAGTCCTTCTGTGCCATCTGAATGGTACAAAAGGCTAAAAACCAGCTTCAGCATCTGTGTTACTGTCTGCACCACTATGATAATGAATTTCCACAAACGCCTAGAGGAATAAACAACATTTCAACTTTCCTGATTTTATATAAAAGAAATATTTGTTCTATCTGAGAAAGAGTATGCAGAGAAGTATTGCAGTTAAAAAAAAAGCAGAATGTGTTCACAATGTGAGGGAGCAGAGCAGCAGAGAGAGCAACCCTAACTAGGCTGTTTCCAAACTTTTGACTGCCTAACCAAGCAGCCTTAATGCTCTGTAACCATATTTGTCATGCACATGGTATTATAGATATGTATAATACCAACTGTCTGGGTAGATATAGATATCTTATTTTTGTTGGAATTTTATCCTCAGTCTCCTCTCTGCTTTTCTTTTCACAGTTTTTCTTTAGCAGAATGTGAAACTAATACTTTAAAATTTCAGCTGCACATTTGAAGCCATGATATTTGAAACCAATTTTTTTCTCTTCACAGCCTGAAACTGATATGTTATTACATAGGAAATGTTACACATCTCAAAACTCTCCACTTATAGAAGATGTAATACACATCCTTTCAAAGATGTTGGATGCATGAAACAAGGTATATCAGGATTACTTGGCTCATTGGCAGTTATCTCTGCAGTTCCTTACCTCCCTTTTTCTTTATACAAAATAGTTATTAAACATGTTTAAAATTAATATTCCGTTATATAGATCCTAGAGTTTATTTTGAACTCCAAGTTTGTCTGTGAAAGCTATATTATGTATTTTGGTACTTACACTACAGAAAAATATTAGCATAAAGCAAATCCAAGCTCACTTGAATCATCCCCAAGACCAGATTCTGCTGGCCCAATAGAAGTCAATGACAGCAGGCTCCCCCAACTCATAGATCCTCAAAGGATCTTAACACTCAAGTGGTTTCACAGATTTAGTCACCTAAATCTGCCATCTGAGGGAGGACAATTTGTCTCNATTTTGAACTCCAAGTTTGTCTGTGAAAGCTATATTATGTATTTTGGTACTTACACTACAGAAAAATATTAGCATAAAGCAAATCCAAGCTCACTTGAATCATCCCCAAGACCAGATTCTGCTGGCCCAATAGAAGTCAATGACAGCAGGCTCCCCCAACTCATAGATCCTCAAAGGATCTTAACACTCAAGTGGTTTCACAGATTTAGTCACCTAAATCTGCCATCTGAGGGTAGACAATTTGTCTCTGGGTTTTTGTTGTTTTGTTTCTGTTTTTTTGGTGGGTTTTTTGGTTGTTGTTTTTGTTTTGTTTTGTTTTAACAAAGATATATGATTTAGAGGATGAAGTGGAGGGGCAGAAGATGGAGAACAGGGCTGTAGCCCCGTGAGGATGTCTTGAATCTGTGGGTGTTAAAGGAAATTACAAAACAAAAAAAAAGCAAGAAGGAGAAGCCTTGACTCCTTATACAGAAGGGGATATCAGGAAAGAAATTCTCATCTAATCCATCATACTTGACCAGACCATATGTAAATCTGATTATCTCACATAAGAACATAAGAGTTTCTTGCTCTCTTTGGAAAGCACATCAGCCCAATAATCTAGACATTAACAGAAATGGGCTTTACACTTTATAGAGGAGAATCAATAATCCAAAGGATATGCCAATTATAAGTGGATACACCTGACAGGAAGGTTATAGTCAGACAAAGAGAGAAATCCTTCATCTATTAATCTGGTCAGACCCAAAGATTTCTTTGGTTAGCTGATCATGCTTTCTTTGAGAAGACCTATGTGCTTAATGCAACAGCTCAATATGCATCATTAATTTTAATTAACAAATTCTTTGTTGACCTATAGATCTATCTTATTGTTGCTGTAGCTGAGGTTAGGAAATGGTCTGAAGGAAATAAATTTGAGGTAATTCAGGCACAGGTAAACAGCCTGTTATTATCTATGAACCATTTTCATTATGGTCATTTCTGAAAAATCATGTGTTTCCCATGGTTCATTAAATCTGTTTTACTTCCTGAATAGATGAGCTACTTTAAGATTTCAGCAGGGAAGACTGAAACAACCCCAAGCAGATTTATTTCTCTAAGAAAGATGGCAATCGGCAACATGAAACACCTCACAGAAAACATCTTATACAAAATTCATGGTTTTATTAATTCATAATGGTAAATGCTTTTAGCAGCTAGCTAGTTACAGGATTGCATCAATATATGAATTCATAAACAAAGGGAAGGCATTAGCTTTTCCTTAGCAACTTTGCTCTGATACCTGTATTATTTCAGGAAAGATGTAATGTTCTTAAAACGTAAATTTTCTCTTTCAGCAGGTCTGTCCACCAGATTGTCAGAAAATGTATTCAAAATGGCCAACGTGAGGCTTCCACCAACACTTAACAAAAACTAAGCAACAACACTCCCCTCCCTCCACATTATGGAATCAGAAAAAGGTAAGAAAGGAACAGGGGAGATGTCAACATGCTCCCTCTTTCAGCCAGTGGTTTGCACTGCCCTTGCCACAAATAGGTTTTGGAGCAGGCCAGGCTGGTTAATGTGAATGTAGTTCCTGAGCAGGTACTCACACGACAGCATATTGTATTTATATCATGCTATATAATTACAGGAGCCATTTGCTGTGAAGATGGCAGCAGAAAGGAATGCTGGTCCTGGTGAGTGTACTGTGATTTGACAGGGAACATCCTAAAGAGAAGGGAGGAAAAGAAACCACACCTTCCATAAGCAAGCCAAACTCCCAGTTTCTCTGGAGGGCAGGACAAGTGGTGGAAGAAGAGGAGAGTATAAACCTGTCCACTACCCAGCACTGTCTGTGTGGAAGCCTGTGCTCCAAAATGGCCAAATTCAGAACACTTAACATGCTTTTTTTTCCCCAGCACAACAGCTTATCGGAGGGATTTGTACAGCATATTAGGTTGGTTTCCAGCCACCTGCCAGAATTTGATGGCAGGAAATTTGCACAGCTCTTGTTGTAGCCAAGTGACAGATAATAAGAGAAAGGTGCCATTGTTGGAACTATCAGTATCAGATTTTTTAATATAGCCCTGTTGTAATGAGATCATACACATTGCTCAAGCTGCAATCAGAACTTCCACTGAAGGAATGAGCCCGGATAATAATAAAAACCGAAGCATTTTAAGTAAATAGAATTTCCCAGATACTGCATAATGTTGTTTGTTATTGCTATCTTTTATGAGCTGTGAGAAATATATTGTATAAGAATGATTTCCTTCAATATAAGCTGTTATCATGGAGGTCTCCTATGTCAATTCTTATTTAAAATATATTTCCTTACAGTCTCGATATTATGAAAACATAAATTAATGCAACCTCTTTACTTCCATTCCATGTTCTTATAAAGCCTCACCGTAGCTCTCCAAAGAACAGTTACTTGCTGTTTTGTACAAATGTAGCCTAAAACACTCCAAATAATAAGATCCATTTTGGCAGTAAAAATTCATTTTATGTACAGCTTTTGCAGCCCCTGAAAAGCCAAGGTCTTTCAGTGAATGTTGCACGAAGCAATTTTATTTTTTTTTTCTAAGCTCAAGTGAGAGTGAAGAAGAATGTAAATGATCTTCCCCTCCACTCTCCTAATGGAAAACCTCCATGAGCCTAAACAAGTATCTCTTCTTTTGAAGAGCTTGTGGGAGCAGAAACAGGGAGCCTGACAACTCTAACAGCCAGAGCAACAACAGCACCCTGGCAAATGGAGAATGGAGGGCAGACTGTTTCCGTGAGCTGCAGCACTACATTATTTTCCTCTTGCCTAAAGCTTGCCATTGGCAAAAAGACAAAGCCAAAACAAACCCCTGTGGAGAAATGCACATTCCTGATTAACATTTCCCTATTAAGACTATTTTTTTTTCTGTTTTCCACACTGCTTTTTACTTTGATATTGATTTATTATTGCTGGCAGCACATAGCATTGTTTCATCCATGTAATTTTCT